>CM033643.1:195357805-195573506 GCA_019512145.1 Engystomops pustulosus | reverse complement strand
GAGAGAGTTATTGTATATATTTCAGTCTTACTATACCCAGCCAGTACAGGTAGTAGGGAATATCTGAACTGCAGACTGGGACTTGTTGTTCATTAACAGCTTAAGCCAAAGTTTATATCATTAAAACCTACAGGAAGGCAAGACAAAAATGCAAAAATTTGCCAAGAGACTCAGACAGGAAAAAGAAACATCCGCCCTGACTCCAGGCAGACAACAGGTTTCTCCTTGGCTGATTCCTGTGACCTGAAGATTAGCGATATAATTCCACTACTGGTGGCTTCATAACATTAGCCTTGTCCAGCAAGAAGTGATTTTAGTTCCACAGGACAAGAGAATACGTCCTATACAGTTTATTTACTTTACCCACTTTTTTCAGCTAAAAAAAAGAAAGCGAAGCAGAACTTTTAATGGATGTATACACATTTAAAAAAAAATAGGTAAAAGTGGGCAACCCATATAAAGTCATAGTTGCGAATGTGAGCTTCAGAAGGAGATCCAATTCCTGCCTATTTATTTACCTGCCAGTATCTCTAGTTGATTATCACACAGAAACAAGTTTTGAAAGATACAATTCTCATCTTTACAATGACACCGGAACCCACTGAAGCCCAAGATAGTAACATCTGAAGTGACACTACCCTTCAGTCACTAACAGTGACTTGTTTCACGCAAAAAAACGACTCTTTTCTGCTCATTTTTACATAACTTTACAATTTTTTTTTATAGGTAATCACATAAGATTTACAGTAACATAAAAGAGGGAATTCTATAAAGAGAGTTTCGTACCCTACCTGAGGGGGCTGGTAGTTTAAATGATGTAGAAACTGGTCAATGTATTACTTTAAGTTGTCTTAATGACAAAGTTTCCTGACCCTACATACCGTATTTTTCGGACTATAACGCGCATAAAAAATCCTTTGATTTTCTCAGAAATCAAAGGTGTGCCTTATAGTCCAGTGTGCCTTATATATGAATCATACTTACAGACAACAGCCGCTATGAACTGTGCACAGGTCTGCCACCTGCTGGTCATTCATCTTATAATCAGGTGCGCCTTATAATCCAGTGCGTCTTATATATGAACCTAGAAGTTTTAGAAGGCGTTTATTGATGGTGCACCTTATAATCCGGTGCGCCTTATGGTCCGAAAAATACGGTTTTTGCTTTGTTAGCTTGTTGGACACTAGTGTGTATCTGCTGTCCATTGTAGAAGAGATGAACTATGTTTAATTGCTTTTATCCACAGTATATTATAACAATCCAGTCATTTCAACTGAAAACTTAAATTTAGTCCTTTTACTTTCTGTTCTTTTACAATTTTCTTACTGGGTAACCATGGAAACTGTTCAACAGCTTCATCCTAATTCACTGCCATACCTATTAGAACGACTACCTACACTGCGCTGTGCAGTATGAAAGCCGCCATAGAAAGGGGCTCTAAATAGCCACAATCATCCTGCTGCTCCACAACCTCATTTCTCTCCTGATCTCAGTATATAATGTATAGCATTGTCCAGTATAGATCGTCTACTCTGCCATAGTGGTAATGCCAGCAGGAGTATTACTCCTCCTCCATAGCAAGTAGAACAAGCTTCTTATAGTATCTCATTATCTACAGGTTTTCTGGCGGACAAGACATGCAATAAGCATTTACTGCATTTGTACAGTTTTCCGGCCTGTTCACCACTGTTTCCGATAGTAGACGTGAGTGGGCAGAGCAAGGGGCAGGTGGAAATGTGAACGCCTCCTCCCGCCTTAGTTACGGTATTTTTCGGACACAAAAAATCCTTTGATTTTCTCAGAAATCAAAAGGTGCGCCTTATATATGAACCTTACTTAGAGACAATAGCTGCCTTGAACTGTGCACAGGTCTGCCACCTGCTGGTCATTCATCCTGGTGCGCCTTATATATGAACCTAGATGTTTTAACAGGCATTTATTGATGGTGCACCTTATAATCCGGTGCGCCTTATAGTCCGAAAAATACGGTACTATAGCCTCCAGCAGGAAAAAGGCGGAGGCTACCCCTGAAATCTCTGCCAGATCTTACCTTGCGGTTTAATGGTGTTGACAGATTTCAAGAAGGTAGTCACCACCGTTTCTCCAGTGTCCTGTTACCCCTCCATCCCCCAGATTTCTGAGGCCCTTGAAAATTCAGTCTGGGATAGAGTTTTACCACTAGTGTTGCCATAGCTAAAACCTTACATTAATGGGGTATTGCTTTATTTGTATTGATGAGTGGACCTGTTAAGATTGAAGATAAGCTGAGTTCCGGGTTTTCTAAATGTTTTTGGGTCTAGGTACCAAAGCTGGACTGGCCATACCCCTTTTTGTCTATAGAGGCGCGGAAGATCCGCTTTGACAATTATTCGGCAGTCTAACATGCCCACTTGTATTCTGTGAAAGTTTTCGGAGCGGAACTTCCATGCCCCTGTAAATACCGTTAAGGTATTCTCTGTAATTAAAGGAATTTGTATTGCTATTTCCAAGCTACTAACACTATGGGGGGGAATGTATTAACCCACTTGCACCACAATTCTGGTGGTTTTGCACCAAAAACGTGTGAAAAGCCTTACACCACATTTATCAAGGCTTTTGAGACCTGTTTTCGCCATTTTCCGACTTGTCTGACTAAGAGGCGTGGCTTGACCTAAAAGGGGGTGTGGCCTATTTTTAGTTTAGACCACTTTAAAGAAGGTATAAACTGGAAACCGACAGTCTTATCCTGCACTGGATTCATTAACACATTGACAAATCTGGCACTGAAAATGACTAGGGTTTTCCTCCTCTAAACTGACGAAACTTGGGACACATTGATAAATCCCCCCCCTATGACTCACATTTATTAAAAGTAGTGCAGTTTGCCTGTGAAGTGTCCAGAGTGCGACAGTTTCATGAAATGTGACGCACATTTGTCATAAATCTGGTGCCCCCTACACTTCCCCGACAGAGTGCACTAACTTTTTTTTTTGATGCACCTTTAACATAGGACGGGGCTCACAATTCTGTCGGACTCGGCACGATAAATGTGTTGCAAACTCCAACTTAGCACCGAAACTCAATGTCATTGTTCTGGTTAATTAGGGAATTAAAAGCCATTGTCAGAATGACCTAAAGTCATTCCCTTGTTTGCAATTTGTCAAATCCGTGATAAACAAATTCCCCCAAATTTGCAGCGGAGGTAATTTTGTATCATTTGCCTATAACCGATTATACTGTATTATACACTGTAAAAAACTCTTATTCATGGCACATCTATTATTCATGACAAGCCTGACAGATTATGTCTAATTATTGTCTGATTATGTTTGTATGGTACAACCTGTTACCGAATTGTAGAATACACAATGGATGTTTTCACGGAACTGCACAAGAGGAAAATAAAGCGCTGGTTATGTTGTTATTTATTATTATCGTCCTGATGACCTACTAAGTAGCGCTGTTCAGATTGGCTTAACACCCCCAGGACACTACTAATGCATTTTTCAGAAACCTCAGCTTGAAAACATTGTAGTACAAGATGGTTCCATATTCTAGCCAAAATATAATACCTTGTGGCATATGGCCTTAAGATAAGTCCCAAAAAATAATACCCAGTGGCATATGGTTGAAATACATCCAAAGTTTTTATCATCATTATCAGTGTAGGGTTATATAAATACATCCAAAGTTTATGGTTATATAAATCCATCCAAAAAAACAGAAACCTCCACAGGGTACAATCATAGTCATAAGTCATAGTTTACTGTTTAGATAAGATTTTTATACCTTGTTCCATATAAAACCTGCAAATTCTTCATAATAATTTTTTTTATATTTCAATTTTATATACACTGCAATATCGAAGCAGATACAAACCCTCCTGAGCTGAACTGCAATACCTGCTCTATTTTTTGTGTCTACTGCTGGTAGTCAGCACATTTCCGGTGGGGTGAGCCATCTGCCTCAGGCTGCATGCACCCCACATTAAATATGCCCAATAGAAAGCTACGGGGACATGAATTAGCCACAATTTGTGTGGCTACCTCTTGACCTAAGCACAAGTACGTGAGCAGGAGACAGTACTGTGATTTATTTTCTTACAGTAGCTGAGGGATAGTAATGGGCGACAAATATTCCCATGATAATTAAAATGGCTCCCAATAGTTTATGATAACATGATATGGTAGAAACACCCCTTTAAGCTGCCCACTGTGCCAATCACTCCTATAACACAGTGTAAAAAGCCTGTTTTAGTTACTAGGTGCCCATGCTGCTGTAAGCACAGGTCACTTCTTATGAAGGTCCTTTTCCAGACACTTAGACACATGTTAACCACCAGCTTTCCTGTAAGCTAATAAACAATATAGTGAAATTTATTGGAATTATTTGTTAGAAACTAATTTACATCCATGGGTGATGATGTATCATATGTTGGCGCATGGTACCAGACGCGGGGATGGAACACCCCATGGCAACCCACTCCACCTCCAGGTACACCCACATTCACGTCCCTTCATACCCACCTTCTTTTCAGTGCAAACTGATAGCACATGTATTTAAGAAGTGTCTGCGAAACATTTGTGACACGGCTGCACTATTCCCAATTGGCACTGCGTGCCTCCCTGTGTACGTTCTTATACTAAGAAGACTTATTTCACCACCGGTAAGTGCCACTTCGTTCTTCTTATCTTGGCTATTCCACAAAAGTGACACAAAATTCTTCACATAACTTTTCTGTCGGACTTTGCACTACAAAAGAACGTTAAAGCTGCTTGCACCTGTATTTAAGAGGTTTCCGCTTGTTTCCGAAATTGTCCATGCACCACCAGCTTCTGCTCATAAAGGGACGTTACCGGAGCTTAGTCTGAGTTTGAGACAGAATTTTTTTGCATGCCCCTAGTTAGAGGTGCCCCCCTAAAAAGTTGGTGCACTCTGTCGGGGCAGTGCAGGGGGGCGCCAAGTTCATGTGTGCCAGAAATCCTAAATCTGGCGCCCTCTGCACACTACACAGGTAACTGCACATTGGACAGACTGCGCTGTTTTTGATAAATGGGCCATTCTCTGTAAATACAAAAATGACAATACGCCATTTATCATACAGTTTATCAGCCATTTTATCATAGAAAATATTATACTCTAACTTATTATAGATAATAAGACTCCTGACATTTTTATAGTGCTCTACATACACACAAACTCATCACACGGAAACTAACCTATTTTCGTTCTCTTTGATGTATGGTCTAAATGTGTCATCCTAAGCGCCATACAAAATACCAACCATTAATATTTATAAAGCCCCTATAGGGGCAGGAAAACCATTCTAGACCTGACCTAGAAATCAGAAATCTGCTCCTGGAGTTCAGCTCCTGAAATCAAATGGATCTGGGGAAAGACGTGTAACCATTGCTTAAAAATAACAATAGAGGGAATTGGAAAGTAAGAGACAACGTGTCCCGCCGTCTCTGCGACTCATTTGCAATTACATGAAGTACAGAACCCTTGGTGGCCTTAATTACTCGCAAACATTTACATATGCCCCGATATTCACCTCAACATCTGCTAATTGAACACATGTGAACTAACATGTCAGAACTTCTCCCACACTAACAATGGACATTGCACAGATTCCTGATTCATTCATGAAAGGTTTTGTGCATCTCGATCAGGGCCGACGGCAGCCCCTTTTGTATATAGCCAGTCAGCCCCCTGTAGTATATAGCCAGCCAGCCCGGTGTAGTATACATCCAGCCAGCCCCATGTATTATATACCCAACCATCCCCCTCTAATATATAGCTAGCCCCGTGTAGTATATAGCCTGCCCCCAGTAGTGTATAGCCAGCCCCCAGTAGTATACAGCCACCCCCCAGTAGTATACAGCCACCCCCCAGTAGTATGTAACCAGCTATCCCCATGTAGTATACAGCCAGCCTTTGTATTCTTATAATAATTTCTGTAATTCTCTGATATTACAATCTTGCAAAAGAAAAAGGTATACATTGCAACTCTCTCTGTGAAGACCCTTTAAGCACCTTTAAGGGACCCTTCTTTACCCACATACATGGAAATGCAAATGAACTGATATTTTAGCAACTGTGAGGGCTAGAAAGAAAATTCCATGCTCTAAAATGTCAAAATGTCAATTCCATGCTCTAAAAAGTAGCCAAGTTAATACATTTTCAATTTCCATGCTAAGCTATATAATTGTTGGGCAATATATCATAGGCCAGTGATGGCGAACCTTTTGGAGACAGAGTGCCCAACCTACAACCAAAACCTACTTTTGTGTCGCAAAGTGCCACCATGACAATTAAAGCAGTAACCTATTGATCCCAGCTGTATCACAGGTTTCAACCATATTGGCGACCTGAGGACACAAATACAATAGAAATAAGATAGAGAAATTTGGATTATAGCTTCCTTCCAGGGTCCCCTGAAGAGGAAGAATCAGGGGACCCAGAGCAGGAGCTCCAGTTATAATCCGTCTGTCTCCACACCTTCTAGCTTCTTGTGTAGTCCTGGCAGCCAAGGAGATGTCGGTTTAAAATAGCACTGAGAGTAGCACTCAAGCCTTCCTCCTTTGATCCAAGACAGACATGGGTCTTGGATTGCAGGAGGAAGGCTTGAGTCACATCTAGCAAATTCTGTGCTGGATGATGGCCTGGGTGCCCACAGAAATGACTCCGAGTGCCACCTCTGGCACCCGTGCCATAGGTTCGCCACCACTGTCATAGGCTGTGGCAGATTATGCCGTGAGTGTCTACAATTAAAATGTAATCATGTAGTTCAAAGCTGTGGTATGCTACACTAATAGCCTACACACAAAAAATGTCTAAATATTCTAATGAAAGTCTTTAAATTACAGATATTGTACGCTATATAGCTTTATATAAAGGAGGCATCGTCCTTCAGTTTTGTCTCTTATTTGTCAGGATACTTGAGGCTGCAGCCAAGATCTTCTACAAAACCTGTTTCAGCCCTGACCACCAGTAAGACACCATCCCCATAAAAGACCCATTCATATTTGTTGTCAGTGAAAACATCTCTGCACTTAAACAGAAATAAATGTGGCCAAAAATAAATTTGCACATGTAATTTTTGTTTTGACTGCTAACAAATAGTTTGAAAACTGCATTTTTCACATATTCCTCTCCTTCGAATAATTATCTGGTAGAATCTATGTAAGAAATATACAACATTAGTATTCTATCACCATTCTGCAGGTGTTTGCCATTTTATCCCCCTTCTTTGCCTCTTTCTCTCTCTGTACCAGTCTCTTTAGTGTTAGCACTTGTTTTCTATGGTCATCCGTAGCCATTGATAGCACACGATGGCTACAGATTCTTGGAATCAACTGATCATAATTTCCTATTCCTACACAGAACACAAATACCCCTGAAACTCCTGAATACCCCTGTAAATGGTAAATGACCCCCAATACCTTATATCCAGGTGGTTATAATATTTTTGAACTGCTGCCCAAAAATCAAGCTCAAAATAAAGTGATGCAAAAAGTTAATAGTAAAATTGAGATTAAATGGTAAAATGAACGAATTGATTTGTTTTCTTAGTATATGTAAATATTTACAGTATAAATAAATGATTAAAGAAAATAATGATATGAAACTCCTTTAAGGAATTACATTGATGAAGCGATGGAAGATCTTTTACAAGCAGCAGCTCTTCTTCCACTAATGTAACTCCAGTTCTGAATCTATTACTGGTTCTCGAAGAAGATGTGTCTTATAAGATGTAATCATTTTCGCACAGTGAGTGAGTGGCGGATGCGCTATGTAGTATAGCAGAATACAGTAAGTACATAGTGGATGGTATGTACTTATAGGTTAATGCATCTCCTCATAGACATGTATTGTGGTGCAGTCATATGTCATCGTCTGGATCATAAAACGCTCTGCATGTGGGACTGAAGATTATGAGATGACACGGTTAGCCAAAAGCATTAACCCAAACGACTTCACTTGGCGAGTAAAGAAACTCACAATATGTCAGCTATGGGTTTACACACTAGAGGAATACTATGAGGGAGATGGAACGATTTATTATTTTCCCTTTCGTGTAAGAACTTGCTTGTATCTGTGTCTGAGTCTCAGTCATTCAGTGTTGTTTTTTTTCCCATTAAAATGGTGAATAAGATGGAACCCAGCTCCATTTTGTCACGGGTGCTCCGCTCCCAGGTGTCGGCTTACGCCATCGACCGCGGTGGTCCAGTGGGTCCACTACTCCTGGTGCCTGACACATTTACTATATGGTGTCCATTATAAGTTCCTTTACATCAGCTCGAATGGTGAATCAGGCATGAGGCGAGTTGAGCCTCTCGCCCCAGGCAGAACCAGGGGAACAGTCACAAAGCAGGACCTAATGATTTAAAATAGTGTCTCATCGCTATTGAGACACTGCATGGAGAACTTGCATACTAAATAAATAATATGATACATTACCATTGGCTGGAAGAATGGGTGCATTGTTTTATAGTTCACCTCTGGCAGCAGGGAGTGTAGGTTCACCCCTGATCAGCTCCCATCAGCTTTAAAGAGAGCTAGGTTGCAGCGACTCAGTTAAGCAACTAGACACAGAATGGAGCTGTCTGCTTCCTGTACCAGCTGTTTTGTAGGGGTGCCAGGTGTTGGACCCCCACCAAACTGATATTGACAACCCATATTTTTAGCTTAATAAACCCCTTTAACAAATTGCCCTACTGGGGTAAGATAGAAATACTAAAAGGCTCCAACCTCGAATAATTGCGGTACATCGAGGGGTGTCCTGGGCACCTCAAATAATATCTATGCCTGCTAGTGACCGAAGTACAGTCTAGCCATAACCTGTGCCAAATTACGTTAAATCTGCCTTGATCTCCGCCTAAAAACTTTGACAAAAAGTTTAATTTTTTTCTGTGAAACCATGAAATTCACCAAAAATTGTGATTACATAGATACCTCCCAATATTATTTTTGGTGGGAGTGTCCGAAGAGAGGTGGAGTTGTCAATAGACATCCGTTTATTAGGATTTTATATGACCTCATGTTCATTGTTACCCATAGTAGGTCACTACAGGCTCAGGGTACATACTGCAGTTCCCCTAATGTGTGCTTAGCAAATATCATATCCTATCTAGACCTGGACAAGAATGAACGCTCAGAGTTTTATTGCTTGTTGACTCATTACGCTCTTAAACAAACACCACAGGGCAGATGCCCAGTAGCAGATGGTACGTCCGCATCCCAGGCAAAGTCATCAGACAATAGAGATAAACATTATTACGGCTATGCAATACCTTCCCTTGTAGATTTAGATGTTAGGAGGAATTAAAGGGGTATTCCGTAATAATAATAAAAAATAATAAAACTTTATTTCTATCATATGTCTGATTTTTAATATCATATTCTGCACACTTTATTATAATATCATAATTAATAAATAAAAATAAATTCTAATACTTATTCTAGCCACACAGATTACGTCCAGATAACAGTCTCTGTCCCAATAATCTCACAATCAATAAACCTACCAGATGTTTTGGAGTGTGGGGAAACGACCCCAGAGAACATCAGGAAACTACAAACCTTTGCAATGTTGCCCTGGTCCCCAGCGCTGCAAGGCTGTAATGTTAACCACTGAACCACCGTCACCCCCATTTATGGGTTTCACATGGGACACTAGATCTGTGGCCTGGTTTTTTTTAATGCAATCTATGGACTGCCAGAGATATGGTAGCTGAGTACCATAGAAGAAAATAGAGTCAAAATGTAAAACCTACTCTCCATTCTCCATTCATAGTGGGAACACCCAGTCTTCCCAGGGGTCCCAGTTATGAGACTCTCAGTGATCAATTCCATGGACATTATTGTTGTTCAAAACTTTAGGGTTGTCCTGTTCAAGCTTCAGACACCTAATTTTATTATGTTTGATCCTTTAGAGTCATCCTAACAGCTTACTAACCATATATTATACAGATTTTCCCATATACTCGTATACTGGCACTTTAACAGCAATTATATACCGAGTATTTAGGTTAGATCTAAATTCAGAACCCGTATGTCATATATTTTTATGAAAAAAAGATGAAAAGACCAATTGTTGCCTATGATCTATGTCACAAAATAGAATAAGAGCTTCTTTCTTCTTCTCTCCCTGCCCCACTTACAGAGTTGGCAAATATAAGCAGTGCTGAGGAGTTAAGGGAATATATAGACTGGAAATCTGGTAACGTATAGAATAAATTTAATTGTACCACAAAATTAGGTTAAAATTACAATTATAATGTACATTTACAATGTTTAGGTAGCGTGGAACCCTTTGGGGCTACCGGAAATCATAATTTTCCCGCCCTGTAAAACACTCTGCTATTCCTTACCCAGAATTCATGGCCCTGTAATTTCATGATACAGTGTGGATCTACAGGTGTCCTCGATCACCCATTGGATAAGGTTATCAATAGGAGATACAAAAGACTGTGTGGCTTCAGTTTCGGAGTGGTCAGCATTGCATATGAAGAAATGATAAGATCTATTCTCTTGCCATCTCACTGAATTTGGAGTATTGGTAAAAATCTCATTTCATCTTTGAGCTATCACAAAGACTACTTATACACTCACGGTACACTATATCTTGGTGAATTGTGAGCACATTTTGTCTCATTCGGTTCATCTTTAGTTTCACATGAGTTTCCACAAATTTCAAAGTAATGTACGGTATTTGGATTTTAATTGTCACCTGCCTACCTTGGAGAAAGGTCAAGGTGGAGCTCTCAGATAAGGCTTTGCTGTGTCTGTACTCACATTCATTAGCCATTCCCATCCATTAGTTTTAGTCTATAACAGCATGCTCCCAATATATGTTATTTTCTTCTTACACACACCAAGTCTAGAGCGGTTATCATTGTCTATTTTTATATAGAAATAAACGAAATAGGATTTTATATTTCTTTTGAAATCAGTCTAAAATCGCTTATCATTTCTCGTGTAATTACAGTTAGTTCTCAATGCCGTAACCCATGACATTCAAACATGAAAAGTTTTGAAAAAAAGTTGAGAATGGTTGAAAAATATAAATCCAATAATAAATTAAAGGACATCTACCACCAGGATGAAGAATTGTAAACCAAGCACAATTACTCATTTGCATATTTTTTTTTTATAAAACCAAAGAAAAGAAGCTAAAAGAACACACTGACCCTTGCCATGGGGGGCACACACCAGCGTTTAAGTGGTTTAAGATCCTTCACCTTTGGTAGATCTATGACCTGAGAGAATGTACTCTGGTCAATGACATGTATGTAACACAAGGCAACCGTGTGAAAAATTGACACAATGGGCACATTTACTTACCGTGGTCTCGCGGAGTCACGAAAGTGCATTTGACCGCGATAATGCACTGTGCCCGCGATCCACTAAGATGTGTGTCCGATATCCTGCATGGTGTTGCTGCCCCCCGCTCAGTCCGAGAGTTCACCCTTCTTTTCCTGGTGCATGTAATGGATTGTCCGCATGAAAGCCAGCGAAGCTACGGCAAAATCTGATCCCCTGCGACAACCCCAGTTAATATTGTCAAAGCTGCGCAATCCCAAAACGTCAACAGTTACACGCAAGTGAGAGCCCGACCCTTAGTAAATAAGCCCAATGATTTCCTACAAGTAAATAGAGCTTTATACGTCTGTATTAGAAGATATAGCACAGTCCCTAAGTACAAACAAGCACCACATTTGCGCTTCTAATAGCTAGTATTTTGAGGGGGAAAAAGTCTATTAAAATTATGCAAATGAGCCTCAGGGGCTCTAGTCTACTCACAGAGCTCCTCTTGCTCATGTTTTTTGCAATATATTCACGTCTTGGGCCATTGGCATTTCCATTTGAGGGAGGTGGAATAATTAGTAGATAACAGAGACCAGAAGGGGCTCCTGTGACTACACAAGAGGTCTGAAGCTCATTGCATAATTTTAAAAGACTTTGCACACTTTTCAAAAACGTGCAGTCCTGTACTATGTGCAGTTTGCCCTGTGAGTGTTACGATGGCGCCAATTCGAAATTGTAGTGCCCGTTCTCTTCAAATCTTGTGCCCCCCTGCACTGCCGACAGAGTGCAACCAACTTTTTTTGTGCACCCTAACATAGACACGACACACTTCTCTTGAACATTGCATGATAAATATTTCATGGTCCGACTGTGCAGGGGCTTTGATAAATCGGGGCCATTTTTCTCTCAAAAAGTTTAGCAAAAAGAATCATGGATCTTTTTCGGGAAACGATGCCAGCAGGAGTGCGCTTGGTTCAGAGCCCTGCACCCATGTGGTAGATTTCCTTTAAGTATACATTGGGGCAGATTTAAACTTACCACCCGTCCCATTCGCGATCCAGCGGCGCGTTCTCTGCGCTGGATTTGGGTCCGGACGGGATTAATAAGGTATTTCCTCGCGCCGTCCAGTGGCTGCTGCCTTAAAAGCATCTGAACGCCTGGAGTTCACACCGGCTCGGGCTGGTGCATGTAAACTGGGCCCCGAGCGACACATTTTCCGTTCTTAAATGCGGGCGTTTTTTCCGAATCACGTCGGGTTTTCGTTTGGCGGCCACGCCCCCCGATTTCCGCGCGCATGCGCGGCGCCGATGCGCCACAATCCGATCGCGTGCGCCAAAATCCCGGGCCAATTCAGGGGAAATCGCGCAAATCGGAAATATTGGGTAACACGCGGTCCGAAAACCGAATGTTAGTAATGACCCCCATTGTTGCATATATTAACATGTTTTTGCTGCTTGTCTATAATATCGGTTCACAACTTTTCCTCATTCGTACTTTGAAGACGTCTTATTCTGCTGTGAAACTGTCGTTCCTACCTTCTTTCTATATTTAGGCTTTATGCTTGTTTTAATGTCTGTAGCTATAGCAACTGACACGACGAGATGAAATTGGTTAGTATGGAATTGGCGGCGGCCATGCATGCACTAGCTGTAGTAATATAAATAGATTATAGTCAAAATTCACATACTGCTAACACTTATCACTACCTACGAGTCCCAAAACACAAACTTCTTTGCCCGGCTTGTAACATAGAGCAATAAAACATGTAAACAAGCTTAATGGATTAGTTGTTCAAAACAACTCCGACTATAATCAAAAACTCTCATGAATAATCATTCTACCGGTGGGCGATTTTATTGTAAAGTCACAAACAGAAGGATTCTTGTTTAATTAGATGTTCCCTAAAATTAGGACATTCCGCTGCTATTAATTATACCGCAAATTATCTCCTAGTAGAAAAATTTAAAAAATAACAAATACTTTGCAAATGTTGCAGACATCAATTAAAATGTTATTAAGTAAGGATCCGCCTTTGGTGACCTATGAGACGGTATATTACACGAGTAGGAGTAGAGTCCATTACATCAGTTATTAGTATTTAATATTCTTTTCTTTTATTTCATTTCTACCTGTTCTTTTTTAATACAGGATTTTATGGGTCTCTAAAAATACTTTTAGTTTTATATTTATACTAGTTTTTACTCTATTTCCTCGTAGAGAAGCCCTTAAAGGGGCTATCCCGGGTTAAAAATTACTCAGGTCCAGGCTGGTGGGCTATTATAACATAATAAACGTGTACTAACCTCGTCGAGCTGCCATGTCCTGCGCCGGGTCCCGTCTTCTCTGTGCGCCGGTTTTATACAGGCCAGACCGAAACTCCCATCCGAACAAACAGGGGCACCGATCCAAACAGAGCCCGCGCGGGACATCGCGTGCGGAGGTAGGTAATACTATTTTATTATATTTAACTAGCCCAACCCCAGCCCGGCAATCAGTAGTTTTTTTAACAGCTGGATACCCTTTAATATACTATACAGGAGGCTGCTATTGTTACTTTGTATTTGCCATAACGGTGATATTCTGTTTGGGATAATACACAATTGGAGTCTTCGAGGAGGCCCAGCTGGGCACAGTACATGCTGCTATCAAGCAGAGAATGCCAGGGTTGATGGGGGCTTTATAATAAATACCTGGAGGGGCAGTTATAAGTGGATGATAACTAGGGATTAGGGAAGGAACGATTATAGTTTATGAAATTTTTGGGGCACTAAAGAGGTGCCGCCATGTGAGTTCACTGCAAAGGGCCCTCTAGGCTCTGTCGCCCGGGGCCTGCTAAAAACTCTGGAGCCGACACTGCCCACATTGTAACACATCTTTACTTAAAAGGGTGTCCATTAATCAATAATTGATATCGTTTGTATAGATACAAAGTTATAGAATTTTCCAATAGACTTTCGTATCAATTCCTTACTGAGTTTATAAAACTCTGCTTGTTTAATTCTATAGGAAATTCATTGTTTAATTCATGTGGACACAAAAAACGTCATGTAATTGTCGCCAGGTGCTCGGCTCATTATAATATGAGCTGTAATTTCTCTGCAATACTAACGAGACACACACCTTGTGGTATATAACATTTTTTTTTTTTTCATAGGAGTAAACAACGAAGCTTCCTATAGAAGAGATCTAAACAGTGAACTGGTTCTATATCTATTGCCATAAAGGCTAGATCCTACTGAGTAATGGAGGCCCATGGTGAGAAATGGGATACTGAAAAGATAACCCCCATATTTGATGATGTAACATATTAACTGTGTAGGAAACCCCTGCTAGGAGTGATTAACAGTTCGTGTGACGCCAAATAACCACATAAAGCTCCGACATTGTGGAGGGAAAATGGCGTTCTTAGAGTGAAGATTGCGTGGGGGCCGAAAAGTTTGAGTTGATGAAGACAGTGAAATAACATGAAGGGTCAAACCTCCCTATTTGACATTGGCAGAAAGTACATTACATATCCCACATCTACAGCTCCCCGGCCACTTTATTAGGAACAAAACAACCACAAACCTGTCCACTGCTCATTCTTAGACGTAACATGACCCAGTCATTGACATACTACGAATAATAATGATTTCACAATCTGTATCTCTCTCCCTCCGCCTTGTACAATTGACGCTCTATATAGATAACACTGACGCCAGGTCATTAGCGCTCACTACTGACAAGTGAGATATGTCACCATGAAAGGAGTACAAGCTTTCTCCTCCCCTCCTGTACCATGACCGTGCTATATAGAAATAACACTGACCCTCATTACGATCAACTACTGACCCTCGATTATGCACAACAGCTTATCTCCTCCCCTCCCGGTATCAATGACCTCTATAGAGATCAAGACTGACTCCATCATTAATCACTACTACTTACTGACATAGATGTGCACACAAAACACTTTCTCCTCCTCCTCCCTGTACACCATGCCCTCTATATAGATACACACTGACCCATCATTACATCACTCAACTGACAATAGATGATTGTTCACGCTTATCTCCTCCCCCTCCCTGTACCAATACCTCTACATATATAACACTGCCCATCATTACATCACTACTGACAATAGATATGTCACAGTGCTTATCTCCTCCTCCCTGTACATACCTCTATATATGATTAACACTGACAACTGACCCATCTTACATCACTACTTACAATAGATGATGTCAAGCTTATCTCCTCTCCCTCCCTGTACAATCACCTCGCTATAGATAGAACTGACACCTCATTACTCACTATACAATAGCTATGATGTCACACAGCGTTATCTCCTCCCCCCTCCCTGTACATGAAAACGCCTCCTCCCGCCGTTATTTAAGGGATTGTCGGGACACAAAACCGGCTGTTGTTCTAAAATCGCGGTGCGCCTTATATGAACTTACTTAGAGACAAGCTCCTGAACTGTGCACAGGTCTGCCACCGCTGCCTGTCATCATCCTGGTGCGCCTTATATATGAACCTAGATGTTTTAACAGGCCTATTGATGGTGCACCTTATAATCCGGTTGCGCCTTAATGTCCGCAAATACGGTACTATAGCCTCCCAGCGGAAAAAGGCGGGGCTAACCCCTGAAATCTCTGCCAGATCTTACCTTGCGGTTTAATGGTGTTGACAGATTTCAAGGGTAGTCACCCCGTTTCTCTCTCAGTGTCCTGTTACCCCTCCATCCCCCCAGATTTCTGAGGGCCCTTGAAATTCAGTCTGGGATAGAGTTTTATACCACTGATGTTGCCATAGCTAAAACCTTACATTACGGGGTATTGCTTTATTTTGTATTGAGATGGACCTGTTAAGGATTGAAGATAGCTGAGTTCCGGGTTTTTCTAAATGTTTTGGGTTCTAGGTACCAAGCGCGCTGACTGGCCATACCCCTTTTTGTCTATAGAGGCGGCGGAAGATCCGCTTTGCAATTATTCGGTTCCAGTCTAACATGCCACTTGTATTCTGTGAAGTTTTCGTCGCGGAACTTCCATGCCCCTGTAAATACCGTTAAGGTATTCTCTGATTAAAGGAATTTGTATTGCCTATTTCCAAGCACTACACTATGGGGGGGAATGTATTAACCCACTTGCACCACAATTCTGGTGGTTTTGCGCACCAAAAACGTGTGAAAGCCTTACACCATTTATCAAGGCTTTTGAGACCCGTTTGCTCATTTTTCCGACTGTCTACTAGAAGGCGTGGCTTGACCTAAAAGGGGGTGTGGCCTATTTTTATGTTCAGTGTGCCAAAAATTGTGTAAACAGAGTTTAGACCACTTTAAAGAAGGTATAAACTGGAAACCGACAGTCTTATCCTGCACTGGATTCATTAACACATTGACAAATCTGGCACTGAAATGACGAGGTTTTCCTTCCTCCTCTAAACTGACGAAACTTGGGCACATGATAAATCCCCCCCCTATGACTCACTTTGTTAAAAGTATGCAGTTTGCCTGTGAAGTGTCCAGTGCGACAGTTTCATGAAATGTGACGCACATTTGTCATAATCTGTGCCCCTACACTTCCCCCAGAGCACTAACTTTTTTTTTTGATGCACCTTTAACATAGGACGGGGCTCACAATTCTGTCGGACTCGGACGAGAAATGTGTTGCAAACTCCAACTTTACACCGAAACTCAATGTCATTGTTCTGGTTAATTAGGGAATTAAAAGCCATGTCAGAATGACCTAAAGTCATTCCCTTGTTTGCAATTTGTCAAATCCGTGATAAACAAATTCCCCCAAATTTGCACAGCGGAGGTATTTTGTATCATTTGCCTATAACCGATTATACTTATTATACACTGTAAAAAACTCTTATTCATGGCACATCTATTATTCATGACAAGCCTACAGATTATGTCTAATTATTGTCTGATTATGTTTGTAGGTAACAACCGTTTACCGATTGTAGAATACACAGGATGTTTTCACGGAACTGCACAGAGGAAATAAGCGCTGGTTTTGTTGTTTTTGATTACTTATCGTCCTGATGACCTACTAAGTACGCGCTGTTCAGATGGGCTTAACAACCCCCAGGACAACTACTATAGCATTTTTCAAAACCTCAGCTTGAAATACATTGTATACAGATGGTTCCTTATCCTAGGCCAAAATATAATTCCTTGTGGCATATGGCCTTAAAGATATTCCCAAAAAATAATACCCAGTGGCATATGGTTGAAATACATCCAAAGTTTTATATCATCAATATCATGTAGGGTTATATAAATACCCAAAGTTATGGTTATAAAAATCCTCCAAACAAACGAAACCTCCACAGGACAATCATAGTCAAAGTCATAGTTTACTGTTTAGATAGATTTTTATACCTTGTTCCATATAAACCTGCAAATTCTTCATAATATTTTTTTTATATTTCAATTTTATATACACTGCAATTCGAAGCAGATCCAAACCCTCCGAGCTGAACTGCAATACCTGCTCATTTTTTTTTGTGTCTACTGCTGGTAGTCAGCACATTCCGGTGGGGTGAGCCATCTGCCTCAGGCTGCATGCACCCACATTAAATCGTGCCCAAAAAGCTACGGGGCACTGAATAGCCCAATTTGTGTGGCTACCTCTTGACCTAAGCACAGTACGTGCCAGGGACAGTACTGTGATTATTTTCTTACAGTAGCTGAGGGATAATATATGGCGACAAATATTCCCATGATAATTAAAATGGCTCCCATAGTTTATAATAACCTGATATGGTAGAAACACCCCTTTAAGCTGCCCCTGTGCCCATCACTCCTAAAACACAGTGTAAAAAGCCTGTTTTAGGTAACTAGGTGCCCATGCTGCTGTAAGCACAGGTCACTCTTTGAAGGTCCTGTTCCAGACACTTAGACACATGTTAACCACCAGCTTTCCTGTAAGCTAATAACAATATAGTAAATTTATTGGAATTATTGTTAGAAACTACTTTACAATCCATGGGTGATATGTATCATATGTTGGCGCATGGTACCAGACGCTGGGATGGAAACACCCCATGGCACCCACTCCCACCTCCAGGTCACCCACATTCACGTCCCTTCATACCCACCTTCTTTTCAGTGCAAACTGATAGCACATGATTTAAGAAGTGTCTGCGAAACATTTGTGACACAGCCTGCACTATTCCCAATTGGCACTGCGTGCCTCCCTGTGTACGTTCTTATACTAAGAGACTTATTTCACCACCGGTTAAGTGCCACGTTCGTTCTTCTTATCTTGGCTATTCCAACAAATGACCAAAATTTCTTCACATAACTTTTCTGTCGGACTTTGCCTACAAAAGAACGTTAAAGCGGCTTGCACCTGTCATTTAAGAGGTTTTCCGCTGTTTCCGAATTGTCCATGCACCACCAGCTTCTGCTCATAAGGGACTTACCGGAGTTATGTCTGAGTTTGAGACAGAATTTTTTTGCTGCCCCTAGTTAGAGGTGCCCCCCTAAAAAGTTGGTGCACTCTGTCGGGGCAGTGCAGGGGGGCGCCAAGTTCATGTGTGCCAGAATCCTAATCTGGCCCCTCTCACGACTACACAGGTAACTGCACATGGACAGACTGCGCTGTTTTTGATAATGGGCCATTCTCTGTAAATACAAAAATGACAATACGCCATTTTTACAGTTTATCAGCCATTTTTATCATAGAAATTTATACTCTAACTTATTAAGATAATAAGACTCCCTGACATTTTTATAGTCTCTACATACACACAAACTCATCACACGGAACTAACCTATTTTCGTTCTCTTTGATGTATGGTCTAAATGTGTCATCCTAAGCGCCATACAAATACCCACCATTAATATTTATAAAGCCCCTATAGGGGCGAGGAAAACCATTCTAGACCGACCCTAGAAATCAAAATCTGCTCCTGGAGTTCAGCTCCTCGAAATCAAATGTGATCTGGGGAAACGTGTAACCATTGCTTAAAATAACAATAGAGGGAATTGAAAGTAGAGCAACGTGTCCCGCCGTCTCTGCTGCGACTCATTGCAATTACATGAGTACAACCCTTGTGCCTTATTACTCCAACATTTACATATGCCCCGTTTCACCTCACTCTGCTTAATTGAACCCAGGAATAATATGTCCAAACTTCGCAACACTAACATGCTTGATTGCCACAGATTCCTGTCATTCATGAAAGGTTTTGTGGCATCTCGATCAGGGCCGCAGACGGAGCCCCTTTGTATATACCGTCACCCCCTGTAGTATTAGCCGCCGCCCGGGTAGTATACATCCAGCCAGCCCATGTATTATACCTATACCCAACCATCCCCCTCTAATATATAGCTAGCCCCGTTGATTAATATAGCCTGGCCCCAGTATGTATACCAGCCCCCATAGTATACAGCCACCCCCCATAGTATACAGCCACCCCCATGTAGTATGTAACCATGCTATCCCCATTAGTATACAGCGCCTTTGTATTCTTATAATATTGTTCGTAATTCTCTGATATACATCTTGCAAAGAAAAAGGTACAACATTGCCAACTCTCTCTGTGAGACCCGTTAAGGACCTTAAGTGGACCCTCTTTACCCACATACATGGAAATGCAAATGAACTGATATTTTAGCACACTGTGAGGGCTAAAGAAATGCCATGCTCTAAAATGTCAAATTGTCAATTCATGCCTAAATACGCAATTAATACAGTTTTCAATTTCCATGCTAAGCTATATAATTGTTGGGCAATATATCCTAGGCCGTGACTGGCGAACCTTTTGGAGACGAGTGCCCAACCTACAACCAAAGCCTACTTTTTTGTGTCACAAAGTGCCACCATGACAATTAAGCACTACCTATTGATCCAGCTGATCACAGGTTTCCACCATATGGCGACCGGAGCGACATCAAATCAATAAAAAGATACAGAATTTGATTATAGCTTCCTTCCAGGTCCCTGAAAGGAAGAATCAGGGGACCCAGAAGCAGGAGCCCAGTTATCCGTCTTCCTCCACAACCTTCTAGCTTCTTGTGTGTCCTGGCAGCCAAGAGATGTCGGTTTAAAATACACTGAGAGTAGCACTAAGCCTTCCCCTTGATCAAGACAGACAGTGGCGATTCATGTGGTTGATTGCAGGGAGGCTTGAGTCACATCTAGCAAATTCTGTGCTGGATGAATGGCCTGGGTGCCCACAGAAATGACTCCGAGTGCCACCTCTGGCACCCGTGCCATTAGGTTCGCCACCCTGTCAATAGGCCTGTGGCAGTTATGCCGTGAGTGTCTACAATTAAAATTAATCATGTAGTTCAAAGCTGTGGTATTCTACACTAATAGCCTCACACAAAAAATGTCTAAATATCTAATGAGTCTTTAAATTACAGATATTGTACGCTATATAGCTTTATATAAGGAGCATCGTCCTTCATTTTTTCTCTTATTTTGTCAGGATACTTGAGGCTGCAGCCAAGATCTTCTACAAAACCTGTTTCCAGCCCTGACCACCAGTAAGACAACCCATCCCCATAAAAGACCCATTCATTTTGTTGGTCAGTGAAAACATCTCTGCACTTAAACAGAATAATGTGCCCAAAAATAAATTTGCACATGTATTTTTGTTTTGACTGCTAACAATATGTGAAAACTGCATTTTTCACATATTCCTCGCTTCGCAATAATTATCGTAGAATCTATGGTAAGAAATATACAAACATTAGTATTCTTCACCATTCTGGGTTTTGCCATTTATCCCCCTTCTTTGCCTCTTTCTCTCTCTGTACCAGTCCCTCTTGTGTTAGCACTTGTTTTCTATGGTCATCCGCAGCCATTGATAGCACACGATGGCTACAGACTCTATGAATAAACTGATAATAATTTCCTATTCCTACACAGAACACAAATACCCCTGAAACTCCTGAATACCCCTGTAAATGGTCTCAATTGAGAAGCATCTTGCTTAGTGTGCAGATGGCGGGGGGTAAATAATCGCAACTCCTGCCCATGCAATTCCTGATACACCCCTTATCTCCTTTGAGAAAAAAAAGAATTGAGCATGTTGGCTTTCAGTATGCTTGATCACCCCCTCCCCCTACAACATAATCCAAACAAGTGTCATCTAAGTATAATCTAAAAATAATGAACCACACTATTTATGGCTACCTCAAGTCTATAAATTTAAGATAACTTCAGACCTTCATGCTGCACATAAGGTCAGTTGTCAACTAGGTTTAATTCCTAAGGACAGGACATGGCAATGGAAAAATTCCTTCATGAAGTCTAAAGTCGATAATGTACGATCGACAGTTGCCTATAGGTAATGGACATAACCTAGCTCCTCCCCTCTCTCTTCCTTGGTACTCCACACAACATGCTCATATCATTGTCCCGTAGAAGTCAATGGGGGTCATTCATCTTATCTCTGTTTGCTTTGGCTTGCTTTTGCATCTTCTTTGGTAATTTATTAATCTCACCTTTTCCGTGTGTTAAAGGTTTTTTTTTTTTTATTTCTTTTTGAGACATTTGTTACAAATGTCTCAAAAATGTCGCACAAATGTCTCAAGTAATTTCTCTCCATTTTCCAAGTTTTTTTTAAGCATGGTTTTGTCTGTATTTTTTTGCACCAAAAAATGTCGCCAATTTTAGACAATTTGAAAAGATAAATGTCATTTGCCATATTTAGCATATCTGGAATAGAAGATAAATGTTTCTCACTGATAAAAAACAAATGTCCGGCGGACATTTCAAAATGTCCTCAAAAAGGCGCAAATGTTGCAATGAGATAAAAAATGTCTCAAAAAATGACAGAAAAAACAGGAAGAAATATAAAGATAAATGACCCCTAATATATCCAGGTGGTTATATAATTTTTGAACTGCTGCCCAAAAACAAGCTCAAAAAGTGATGCAAAAAGTCTCATAGTAAATTGAGATTAAATGTAATGAACGAATTGATTGTTGTTCTTATGTATATGTAATATTTACAGTATAATAAATGATTAAAGAAAATATGATATGAACTCCTTTAAGGAATTACATTTATGAACCATGAAAGATATTTTACAAGCAGCAGCTCTTCTTCCACTAATGTAACTCCAGTTCTGAATCTATTACTGGTTTCGGAGAAGATGTTCTTATGATGTAATCATTTTAGCACAGTGAGTGGCGGATGCGCTAGTATCATTAGCGAATACAGTAAGTACATAGTGAATGGTATGTACTTATAGGTTAATGCATCTCCTCATAGACATGTATTGTGGTGGCAGTCATAGTGTCATCGTCTGGATCATAAACCGCTCTGCATGTGGGACTGAAATTATGAGATGACACGGTTAGCCAAAAGCATTACCCAAACGACTTCACTTGGCAAGTAAGAAACCCACAATATGTCAGCTATGGGTTTACCACACTAGAGGAATAGTATGAGAGGATGGAACATTTATTATTTTTCCCTTTCGTGTAGAACTCTGCTTGTATCTTTGTCTGAGTCCTCAGTCATTCAGTGTTGTTTTTTTTCCCATTAAAATGGTGGATAAGATGGAACCCCAGCTCCATTTTGTCACGGTGCTCCGCTCCAGGTGTCGGCTTACTCATCGACCGCGGTGGTCCGTGGGTCCACTACTCTCTGGTGCCTGACACATTTACATATAGGTGTCCATTATAAGTTCCTTTACATCAGCTCGAATGGTGAATCAGGCATGAGGCGAGTTGAGCCTCTCTCCCAGGCAGACCAGGGAACAGTCACAAAGCAGGACCCAATGATTTAAAATAGTGTCTCATCGCTATTGAGACACTGCGTGGGGAACTTGCATACAAAAGAAATAATATGATCATTACCATTGGCTGGAAGAATGGGGTGCATTGTTTTAATAGTTCATCTGGCAGCAGGGAGTGTAGTCCACTCCCTTCAGCTTTAAAGAAGCTAGGTTGCAGCGACTCAGTTAAGCAACTAGACACAGAATGGAGCTGTCTGCTTCCTGTACCAGCTGTTTTGTAGGGGTGCCAGGTGTTTGACCCCCACCAACTGAATATGACAACCCATATTTTTAGCTTAATAACCCCTTTAACAAATTGCCCACTGGTGTGAGATAGAATACTAAAAGGCTCCAACCTCGAATAATTGCGGTACATCGAGGGTGTCCTGGGCACCTCAAATAATATCTTGCCTGCTAGTGACCGAAGTAACAGTCTAGCCATAACCTGTGCCAAATTATGTTAAATCTGCCTTGATCTCCGCCTAAAAACTTTGACAAAAAGTTAAATTTTTTTCTGTGAACCACGAAATTCACCAACAATTGTGATTACATAGTATACCTCCCAATATATTTTTTGGTGGGAGTGTCCGAAGAAGGTGGAGTTTTCAATAGACATCCGTTTATTAGGATTTTATTGACCTCATGTTCATTGTTACCCATAGTAGGTCACTACAGGCTCAGTACATACTGCAGTTCCCCTAATGTGTGCTTAGCAAATATCATATCCTATCTAGACCTGGACAAGATGAACGCTCAGAGTTTTATTTTGCTTGGTTGACACATTACGCTCTAAAACAACACCCACGGACAGATGCCCAGTAGCAGATGGTACGTCCGCATCCCAGGCAAAGTCATCAGACAATAGAGATAACATATTACGGCTATGCATCCTTCCCTTGTAGATTTAGAGGTTAGGAGGAATTAAAGGGTATTCCATATAATAATATCTTAATGTTTTATAAAAACTTATATTCTATATACGCCATCTTATTCTTGACACCACTTGATATACCTTATATACTCGAGTATAACCTAGTTTTTCAGCACAAAAAATGTGTCTGAAAAACCCAAACTCGGCTTATCCTCGAGTCAAAAAATACATATATCTAAACTCACCTTTCCGGCGACCCCTGTATATCTTCTGTGCGATCTGTCCGGCAGAGGCGGAAGGCTATATACACTGGGGCAGGGGCTGGCAGGCTATATACACTGGGGCAGGGTCTGGCAGGCTATATACACTGGGGCAGGGGCTGGCTGGCTATATACACTGGGACAGGGGCTGGCTGGCTATATACACTGGGACAGGGGCTGGCTGGCTATATACTGGGGAGGCTGTGACCAATGCATTTCCCACCCTCGGCTTATACTCGAGTCAATAGGTTTTCCCAGTATTTTGTGGTAAAATTAGGGGCCCCGGCTTATACTCGGGTAGGCTTATACTCGAGTATATACGGTATTATAAAAATAAATAATAATAATTGCTTTATTTATTTAGCGCACACAGATTACGTCCAGATAATCAGTCTCTGTCCCCAATGGGGCTCACAATCCAATAAACCTACCAGTATGTTTTGGAGTGTGGGAGAAAACCCACACAAACACGGAGAGAACTTACAAACTCTTTGCAGATGTTGGCCATGGTCCCCAGCGCTGCAAGGCTGTATTGTTAACCACTGAACCACCGTGCCACCCCATATTATGGGGTTTCACATGTGACACTGGAATTCAGTGGCCTGTTTTTAATGCCTAATTCTATAGGACTGCCAGAGATATGTAGCTGAGTACCATAGAAGAAAATAGAGTGGCATAGAATGTAAAACCTACTCTCCATTCATAGTGGGAACACAGGACCCCTCTTCTTCCAGGGGTCCCAGTTATGAGACTCTCAGTGATCAATTCCATGAACAGTATTGTTGTTCAAAGAAACTTTAGGGTTGTCCTGTTCAAGCTTCAGACACCTAATTTTATTATGTTTGATCCTTTAGAGTCATCCTATACAGCTTACTAACCATATATTATACATGATTTTCCCATATACTCGTATACTGGCACTTTACAGCAATTATTACCGCAGTATTTAGGTTAGATCTAAATTCAGAACACGTATGTCATATATTTTTATGAAAAAAAGATGAAAAAGACCAATTGTTGCCTATGATCTATGTCACAAAATAGAATAAGTAGCTTCTTCTTCTTCTCACTGACCCACTTACAGAGTTGGACAAATATAAGCAGTGCTGAGGAGTTAAGGGAATATATAGACTGGAAATCTGGTAACGTATAAGAATAAAATTTAATTGTAGCCACAAAATTAGGTTAAAAATTACAATTATAATGTACATTTACAATGTTTAGCGTGGAACCCTTTGGGGCTACCGGGAAATCATAATTTTCCCGCCCTGTAAAACACATCTGCATATTCCTTACCCAGAATTCATGGCCCTGTAATTTCATGATACAGTAGTGGATCTACAGGTCCTCGATCACCCATTGGATAAGGTTATGAATAGGAGATAACAAAAGACTGTGTGGCTTCAGTTTCGGAGTGGTCAGCATTGCATATGGAAGAAATGATAAGATCTATTCTCTGCCATCTCCACTGAATTTGGAGTATTTGTAAAAATCTCATTTCATCTTTGAGCTATCACAAAGAGCTAGTTATACACCCACGGTACACTTATATCTTGGTGAATTGTGAGCACATTTTTCTCATCGGTTCATCTTTAGTTCACATGAGTTTCCACAAAATCAAAGTAATGTACGGTATTTGGATTTTAATTGTCACCTGGCCTGACCTGTGAGAAAGGTCAAGGTGGAGCTCTCAGTAATGGCTTTGCTGTGTCTGTGACTCACATTCATTAGCCATTTCCATCCATTAGTTTTAGTCTATAACAGCATGGCTCCCGAATATATGTAATTATTCTTCTTACACAACACACAAGTCTAGAGCGGTTATCATTGTCTATTTTTATATAGAAAGTAAGAACGAAATAGGATTTTATATTTCCTGTTTGAAATCAGTCTAAAATACGCTTATCATTTCTCGTGTAATTACAGTTAGTTCTCATGCCGTACCCATGACATTCAAACAGTGAAAAGTTTTGAAAAAAAGTTGAGAATGGTGAAAAATAATAAATCCAATAATAAATTAAAGGACATCTACCACCAGGATGAAGTATTGTAAACCAAGCACAGTGACATACTAGGCTCATTTGCATATTTTTTTTTTTTATAACCATAGAATAAGAAGCTAAAAGAAACACTGACCTTGCCAGAGGGGGCACACACCAGCGTTTAAGTGGTTTAAGATCCTTCATCCTTTTGGTAGATCTAGGACCTGAGAGAATGTCACTCTGGTCACATGACATGTATGTAACACAAGGCACCGTGTGAAAAATTGACACAATGGGGCACATTTACTTACCTGGTCTCGCGGAGTTCACGAAAGTGCATTGACCGACGATAATGCACTGTGCCGCGATCCACTAAGATCGTGCGTCCGATATCCTGCATGTGTTGCTGCCCCGCTCAGGTCCGACAGAGTTCACCTTCTTTTCCTGGTGCATGTAAGTGGATTGTCGCATGAAAGCCAGCGAAGCTACGGCAAAATCTGATCCCCTGCGACAAACCCCAGTTAAATAATTGTCAAAGCTGCGCAAATCCCGAAAACGTCAAACAGTACGACGCAAGTGAGCAGCCCGACCCTTAGTAAATAAGCCCAATGATTTCCTACAAGTAAATAGAGCTTTATACGTCTGTATTAGAATATTAGTAGACAGTCCCTAAGTACAAACCAAGCACACATTTGCGCTTCTAATAGCCTAGATTTTGAGGGGAAAAAGTCTATTAAAATTATGCAAATGAGCCTCAGGGGCTCTAGTCTACGTCACAGGAGCCCCTCTTGCTCAGTTTTTTGCTAATTATTCACGCTTCCATTTGGCATTTCCATTTGGAGGGAGGTGTGAATAATTAGTAGATAACAGAGCCAGAAGGGGCTCCTGTGACATACACAAGAGGCGCTGAAGCTCATTTGCATAATTTTAAAAGACATTTGCACACATTTATCAAAAACAGTGCAGTCTGTACTATGTGCAGTTTGCCTGTGTAGTGTTACGATGGCGCCAGATTCATGAATTGTAGTGCCCGTTCTTCATGAATCTTGTGCCCCCTGCACTGCCCGACAGAGTGCACCAACTTTTTTTTGGTGCACCCTTAACATAGGACATGCGACACACTTCTCTTGAACATTGCATGATAAATATGTTGCATGGTCCGACTGTGCAGGGGCTTTGATAAATTGGGGCCATTTTTCTCAAAAAGTTAGCAAAAAGAATCATGGATCTTGTTTCTGGAAACAGATGCCAGCAGGCAGGTGCGCTTGGTTCAGAGGCCCTGCACCCATGTGGTAGATTTCCTTTAAGTAATACATTGGGGCAGATTTACTTACCCGGTCCATTCGCGATCCAGCGGCGCGTTCTCTGCGCTGGATTTGGGTCCGGACGGGATTTAATAAGGTAGTTCCTGGCGCTGCTGCGCTTAAAAGCATCTGAACGCGCTGGAGTTCACCGGCTCAGGCTGAGTGCAGGTAAACGGGCGCCCCGAGCGACACATTTTCCGTTCTTAAATGCGGCGGTTTTTCCGAATCCGTCGGGTTTTCGTTTGGCCACGCCCCCCGATTTCCGTCGCGCGCATGGCGGCGCCGATGCACCACAATCCGATCGCGTGCACCAAAATCCCGGGGCAATTCAGGGGAAATCGGCGCAAATCGGAAATATTTGGGTAACACGTCGGGAAAACGCGATTAGTAAATGACCCCCATTGTTGCATATATTAACATGTTGTTGCTGCTTGTCTATAATAATCTGTTCAGCAACTTTTCTCATTCTACTTTGAAGACGTCTTATCCTTGCTGGAAATTGTCTTCCTACCTTCTTTCTATATTTAGGCTTTATGCATTGTTTAATGTCTGTAGCTATAGCAACTGACACGACGAGATGAAATATGGTTAGTATGGAATTGGCGGCGGCCATGCATGCACTAGCTATAGTAATATAAATAGATTATATCAAAATTCACATACTGCTAACACTTATCACTACCTACAGTCCACAAAACACAAACTTCTTGCCCGGCTTGTAACATAGAGCAATAAAAACATGTAAACAAGCTTAATGGGAATTAGTTGTTCAAAAACAACTCTGACTATATAAAACTCTCATGAATAATCATTCTACGGTGGCGGATTTTATTGTAAAGTCACAAACAGAAGGATTCTGTGTTTAATTAGATGTCCCTAAAATATAGGACATTCCGCTGCATATTAATTATACCGCAAATTATCTCCTAGTAGAAAATTTAAAAAAATAACAAATACTTTGCAAACGTTGCAGACACAATTAAAATGTATAATTAAAGTCAAGGATCGCCTTTGGTTGACCTATGAGACGGTATATTAGGTAGATAATCATTACATCAGTTATTAGTATTTTATATTCTTTTCTTTTTATTCAGTTTTATACTCTGCTCTTTTTTAATACAGGATTTTATGGGTCAGTCTAAAAATATAGTTTATGTTTATATTTTATACTATTTTTACTCTGATTTCCACGTAAGAGAAGCCCTTTAAAGGGGTTATCCCGGTGTTAAAAATTACTCAGGTCCAGGCTAGGGTGGGCTAGTTAAACATAATAAACGTGTACTAACCTCGTCCGGCGCTGCCGATGTCCTGCGCTGGGGTCCGCCTTCTCTGTGCGCCGGTTTGTATACAGGCCAGCCGGAAACTCCCATCCGAACAAACAGGGGCACGGATCAAACAGACCACGGCGCGGGACATCGGTGGCGCCGGAGTAGGTAAGTACATGTTTATTATATTTAACTAGCCCACCCCAGCCCGGCACTCAGTAATTTTTAACAGCTGGATAACCCCTTTAATATACTATACAGGATGCTGCTATTGTTACTTTGTATTTGCCATAAACGGGGATATTCTGTTTGGATAATACACAAGTGGAAGTGTCAGGGCCCAGAGCTGGGGGGGCCCACATAAGGCTATATATAAGGAATCCAAAGGGTTGATGGGGGCTTTATATAAAATACCTAGGAAGGGACAGTTAGGGATGATAAACTAGGGAATATTTTAGGGAACAGGAGACTATTATAGTTTATGAATTTTTAATGCCGCCATGTGAGTTCACTGCAAAGGGGCCCTCTAAGGCTCTGTCGCCCAGGGGCCTGCTAAAATCTGGAGCCGACGCTGCCCACATGTTAAACGAATCTTTACTTAAAAGGGTTGTCCACTTTAATCAAATAATTGATATAGTTTGTATAATACAAAGTTATAGAATTTTCCAACCGACTTTCTGTATCAATTCCTTACTGGTTTATAAAACTCTGCTTGCTGTAATTCTATAGGAAGATTCATTGTTTAATTTCCTGTGGACAAAAAACGGTCATGTAATGTCGCACAGGTGCTCGGCTCATTATAATATGAAGCTGTAATTACTCTCTGCAATACTAACGAGACACACACTTGTGGGATATAACTTTTTTTTTTTTCACGGGAAGTAAACAATGAAGCTTCCTATAGAAGAGATCTAAAACAGTGAACTGGTTCTATATCTATTGCCATAAAGGCTAGATCCTACTGAGTAATGGAGGCCCATGGTGAGAAATGGGGATACTGAAAAGAGAACCCCATATTGATGTGTAACATAATTAACTTGTAGGCCCATCTAGATGGATTACAGTTAAGTTGGAGCCTCAACCCTAAAGCTCCGACCAATTGGGAGAAAATGCTTCTTGAGCGGCAGAAAAGTTTGAGTGATGAAGACAGGGAAATAAATGAGAATGGTCAGAACACTCCTTTTACATTGCAGAATATACAATACATTTCCCTACATATAGTTTGATATTCAGTGGAGGAACGCTTCCCACTACGAGCACATTCCACCTTCTGTGTGGAGGACTGAGGATTAGTGATCTCCTCTAGATAGGAGACCATCCCCATACACACTTAATTATGGAATGCTAATTAGCATTGATCTGGAACTCAATCAATTACACATAGTCACATTGTTTATGTAGACACGTGTTCTTCTGTCTTTATAGACTTCATCTTATCTTCACACATTGCACAAACTCACAAAAATGAATCATGGGCAGATCCTGTCACCACATGTTTACAAATACAGTTAGTGACAGTCTCCCATACCTGACACCCTTCCTTTTGCTAAAAATGGTTTCCCTCACATCACCATAAATTAATTTTATTATATAATACCAGTGGGGGCGTACCCTGCTTCTCCTCCCTAAGTCCCATGCCTCTTGTTGTGTGACAGCAGTAATGTAATCTAAGACTCTGTTACATCTGCATCTACCCCATGTATGTATCTGATCACATTAAATCACAACAGCCTCCATGGATTTCTGCGCCTCCCCATCCTCCAACTATTTACATGTTTTTGGTGAAGTTGGAATTTTTTTCTTAAGCCCCTCCTGTTTCCAACCAGTCAGTGCTTTTGTTTTGTCAGCCGATGTGCCAATCAAGCTCTCCGTTGTGAGATGGGTGTTCCTAGGCTGCACTAGGCAGCGTGGCTCCACCTACCTGACAGTTGAAAGCCTAATAGCACCGTCTGCGACAGAACTAACAGCACTGATCGCTCAGGTATAACAGGGGCTAGAGAGATAATCCCAACTGTGTCTGAATCAATGAAGCTGGAATGCATGGAGGCGGTTAAAGCCAAAATCAGAAAACAGTAAATGAGAAATTCACATCCACTTTGCCAGTTCTGTAGCTTGAGAAAACCGTAAAGTCTATTCTGCTTTATACTGTACACTCTAAGGACAATTTAAGATGACAGAAGAATCAATGGGAGCCGAGCAATATAGAAGGATATGATAATCTTCAGGAGGCAGGTTCCTTGCTCCATTCTTATCAGGCTAAATTAGTTTAATTGTTCTCAATGTTTCCAATACAAACATCCCCTCTGTATACTATATACAGATACTTTCTTTCCTTTTTCCTATTTGCTTTTTTAGCACAGCCTCGTATTATGCAATGCCTTTAACTCTCGCTTACAGCCTTCTAATGAATATATTACGGATCCTTATTAGATGTGTTCATCAGGCTGATGCTGTTTTATTTAGAAGTCCTAATAGTTCGGTGACATTGGTTGTAAGATTCATTGTTTTACATTAACGTAGCAGAATCACGTCATCCCTGTATTTATTATCCACGTCTGCTTGTCTCATTAGTCAATTGATCCGCTGGTCGCCCTATATACCATGAGCTTTTACCGCCATTTAGCATTGGCCTATATCGGCTCACACAATAAATTATTTGTAGCAATTTGGTCCAGGAGAACTGATGGACAGGCACTGCTGCTTCGTCTCACTTACAGCATAGTAGTAAAAATAATTTTAAAAAATCCCTATGAGTGACATAGATCTTCACTTTTAGAGCTGTCTGTTTAAGCAAAAGATAATTTTGGAAGGGAATTTATTCCAAGACCATAAGTACTTTATTAAAAAAGGACCAACTCCACCAACTTTGACATCGGGTGCAGCTCCGTTACAGTTAGAATTTTTCCCTCACCCGATTACTGCCTTTTGTTCTGGCACTTATTATGCTAATTATGTTCTCTATTGTCAAGTGGGAGGTCCCAGGTGGTGCACCTGACAATAGACAGCCTAATTTCCAAATCAGTGGTGTTGCAAATGTGTTGCAAGCAGTTGGAGTTGGTGTAGCTGGTAAAAAGTAGACTAAAAGCCACATCATCAGTATAAAGTGAATTGTTAGCAGAAAAGAAGAAAAAGAGAAGATGTGAATCAGCGTGTCATAGATTTACTCTATAGGATGTATCATAGTATCATAGTAAATAAGGTAAGAAAAATACATCCGTTTTTCAAGTCCAACATATTAAATTATACTATGTTGATCCAGAAAAAGGCAAAAACCCTACAATGGTCCCAAAACAGGGAAACATTCTGGACTGACCCCTTATATGGTGGTCGGAATAACTCCCTGGATCGACAGAAACTACTAACAAAAAGTTTTATTCTCATAAATAATGTAAAATTTTGGTGTCAAACTGTGGGGTCTACAGGCATGCCTTGCGCTGACTACCACAACCTCCCCTTGTCTGATGAAGGCCCCAGTCTGACAGGCAAATGCGTTGCAAGTTGAAATATATGAAAACCTTTTTTCCTCTTAGAGTTCGTACACCAGTTTTTTTTCTCATTAGGCCAAAAATCAGCCTACGGATGCGTTATCCCCGTACAAAGTTCTATTCTAAGCACTGGGGGACTATTCAGAGCATCAATCGGAAGTGTATTCTGATAAAAGTTCTATCTGGACGAATTGTCAGTATGGCGCCCCTTGGTCAACCAAAGCTGACTTGTGTTGGAACTGGGCATCCCCTTTAATAAAGCCTAGGAGGTTCATTCTAAGTGTTTAACCATTGGATGGGGCTATCAATGTGGTAATAAATGGATGTCATGAAGGAAATTACCATCAAAATCAAGCATAATAAACCAGGGGCATTTACTCAGAGATCCCGGCTCCGTGACTGTGGTAATCTTCTTATATTTGTTGTCCTTTCTTCTAAAATCAACCTTTATAATTATTCTAATGAACTTTACGGGCTTTGGTAGCTGTTTCCAGAGACCCTCAATACTGTAAATTCACAGGCTGTTACAATGAGCAGAACATGTTTCTCCCTTCCCCTATTCTCTCCCTCCTCCCTCTTCCTGTGTAATCTAGCATCAGCTGGAAGTGCAGGGAGAGTCCTATTCTGCTCATTGTAACAGCCTGTGAAGCTATAGGGCTGAGCACTTTAAAATTAACTAATTAAAGTTAATTTTAAATGGAAGGAGGCAATAGATAACAAATATAAGAATATTACCACAGTCAGTGGTAAGTGTCCCTGGTTTATAAAGTCTTAAACATCAAAAGGTTAACACAATAGAATAAAAGGTAAAGGCAAACAGGGAAAGAATATCTTTTTGTCATTTTAAATCTGAACTGCTCAAATTTTTTTTTTGTTTAGTCTATGGAGAATATCCGAGTCTCTTAGGACTACAGTATGACACTGTGGAAACTAAGTGTCTCAAAGAAATGTCACCTAAACCGTCACATGAAGGTGTCTCGCTGTGCTTAGAGATATCTTTGAGATTCTTTTCCTTCTTTTCTCTTTTTTTATATGGAAGCTCCTATTTTATAAGTTTACTTGGTTCTTTGGTATTTTTGATGCTGATGTTCAGAATGTGCTTTACATCCATGTATAGCATATAGAATTAAACTCAGCTGGATGACTTCACTTCATTGTATGGATGAAGCTGGCAGTACGGGGTCCTGATTATTTCCAGACCACCATTATTGGTTTTCCTTTAAACAGTATTTCCTCCAATAATTGCTCTTTAAATCTGCATGAGCTGCAGAAAAGCCGATAGAATAAAAGATGTGATTGCTCTCTCTCCGTAGACACAAAGTTAGAGCCTCTTCTTAAGAAAACGATCAGATTTGAAGGATGCAAGAACTGACAAGTATTTAAGTGGCGTTCTCATGACAAGCACCTGCATATATTTTCATGTGTAGTCGTAAATAAGATTGTACTGTGTGCCAAATCTAAAATTTGCAGGCTGAAGATCGCTGCTCCTAAGTGCTACTTTGAATACATTAGAAAAATTATTTACATATTCCTTACCAAGGGTGAACCAGCTATGAGCAAGTAGAGCCTCTCGCCTCAGCCAGCACCCATCGTATATACACATATACAGCATATATGCATCAGATATACGCACATATACAAAAACATAAGCCTACTCTATTTTTTCTGCGGTCACGGCACGGTACTGTGAGCAATTGGTGAGGCCGCCAAAGGGTTACGTTGTGTCAACGCACTCATAGGCAGTCTTCTTGTCCCAGGGCAATGTGAGAGCTGCTGACCACATGGGGGAAGTATACAGCAGGGAGTAGAATAAAGAGATCCTTAGTCCTATTGTTCAGCTGCCTTCTCCCTCTCCCCTAACATTTCTTATCTGAGCTGCCGATTCATGCTGTGTACAGTGGAAGATGTGCTCTGTTATATACATATTATGCTGTACACTATGCAGCATAACATGTTTAATGATGCACATCATCCATTCTTCAGTTTATCAGGACGGCTGCTGGGGCCCCCTGACACTGTTGGCCCCTTATAAGCTGCTTTGACTGCTACCGCTGTAGTTACGCCCCCTGGCAGCATCAAGTGGAGGAAGATGGGGGGAGGCAGCATCACGGGCACATTTAGCAGGTTCTAACATTTGCAAATTGCATCCGTGACCGTGTTTTTGAGACACTGCATGAGAAACCCACCAAATAAAAAAAATAACATGATATATTACTATTGAGTGGGTTGGAAGAGGGCGGCGTTTTATAGTTCGCCTTAGCAAAGAATTTAGGTTCACCCCTGTTCTTCACCTAGAATCCCCATTGAAGCATGCATGACCTTATAGGCCTTGTAAAGGCAATCCTGTCAAGGAAAATGACCTTTCGAACTTTCGAATGGCATCCACTGATGGGACCACACAGTGGTGGTAGGACTGTTCTTGGGAAGTTGTAGGGAGAATTGGTTGAGCATTCATACTGGATACTACTCTATGGGAGTCACTAAATATTCAGGTGAGGTTTTCCAACAGTCCCCAAAACTGCCATAGAGATATATGGATCTGCATTGTATATTGTATTAGATGTTTATAGAATTAGAATCATATATATAGGCGGTCCCCTACTTAAGGACACCCGACTTACAGACGACCCCTAGTTACAGACGGACCCCTCTGCCACATGTGGCCTCTGGTGAAGCTCTCTGCAAGGCTACATTCACACTACAGTATGGGGGATGTATATACGGCCGGCGTATATGCGGCCGATATACGTCCCCCATACACTTTTATGGGCTTCCGGCGCCCTACGGGAGCACATGTGCGGCACCGTACCGCTCCGTAGCCCGGGAAAAGATAGGACATGTCGTATCTTTTCCCGTATTACGGTGCCGCGGCCACAGGTGTCTGTAATGAAGCTTTATTGGTAATCCTTTGTCCAAATACAGCAAAAAAATTGAAACTCCAATTGTCACTGGGGCAAAAAAAACATTTTGTCTGGATCTACAATTATAAAATGTACAGTTTCAACTTACATACAAATTCAACTTAAGAACAAATGTATAGAACCTATCGTGTACGTAACCCGGGGACTGCCTGTATACGGTTTAAGGAACAATAATAGAAATCTAAACTAGATTGAGGGAGGTGTCTTCTTTTTGACATTAAGCATTTGGCAGGAGCAGTTACCCCTGGTATCCACTAAATATATTTTCACTCATCTACCTATTAGATGGTGATACATGTTTACAACTGTACAATGGTCAAAAGATGGGTGGAGAGCCTGCAGATTTAAGCGTGACCATCTTATATGAACGAGGATTGTAAACATTTCCTCAATGGTTGAAGTTGATTTTAATTTACCTGATCGTTTTTCCTTAGAGGTGTCTGAAGTTTACACCGCTCTCCCTATTCAGAACGTATATGTCAGAGATGGCGAACCTTTTAGAGACTGAGTGCCCAAACTTCAACCAAAAGCCACATATTTTTCACAAAGTGCCAAATGCCAATTTAAAGTAAATTATTGCTCCCTGCTGTGTCACATAATTGAATGTATTGGTGTCCTGAAGACACCAATACAGTAGAAAGATGGAGAAATTTGGATTATTATTGTAGCTTCCCTCTAAGGTCCTCTTAACAGGATGAATCGCAGGCCCTGAGAAGAGGCTTCAATGATAATCCAGCTCTGCCCACTCCTCCTTGCTCCTCCCTTACTCTTCAAGTCACTTTAAAATAGTGCTAAACATGGCAAGTTCTGGGCTGCCTGTGGCTGCAGGAGGAGGAGTCCTGAATGGTGACCCTTGTGCTGGGTGATGGCCTGGGTGCCCACAGAGAGGGCTCTGAGTGCCACCTCTGGCACCCGTGCCATAGGTTCGCCACCACTGGTATATGTGCTTGACCACGCTCATGACCACGTTCATACATAAGGTCCAGTTGTTCTGCCAAACTAACTCCATGCTCATGTGGGATTTACTGCAACAACTTACAACTGCTGAACTGAACTCCGCATGTCCGTTCAGTTCCGCAGTTGTAGGTTTGCTACTATGTATCCCCTCATGCGCTCAGAATGAGTTCGTCGGAAAAAAACTGAGTGGCTCTAGTGAAATAGATTTTAGCCAAATGTGTCATGCAGCCATTTATCAAGCTTTAACATCCCAGTTGTCACATAATTTCATTGAAAGACGTGCAGTTGAACAATGGCTGAACCCGATGTGTCCAGCCTGATCAGAATTTTTTTGATAAGGCCAATTGGCTAATCCTGTTGTAGAAAGGCATCTTTCACAAATATGGAACCTTAAAGAAATGTGAAAATATTTGGTTGCCATGGATAGAATCTGCCGTAGCTTCTAGAGAGCTAACCCGCTACCGGCTTGGTCTCATTTGATCTTACATCCCACGTTTTACTTAAGTTGCCCAGGCGGGTCTCCGTTGGATTGTGGGGTCTTTCATATTGCTGGCATATTAAACCTGGGGTGTGTATATTAATAATATTGCCGTGACATTGGACTTATTGATCCCTTTTTTGTTTTTCCTTTTTTTTTTGGATGTGATCGCTGCTGGGCTTGGATTTTTTGTGTTTATCGCTGTGTGTTTTGCCTTTAAAAACTAAAAAAAAATCTAATTAAAATGTTTAATGAAAAAATGCTTTTACTCTTAGTATGACATTTTTAGACATTTCCGACAGTGTAAACCCTTGTACGTTTACCAAATCCTTCCACTGCACTTGTACAGAATATTGTCTACCTCTACGTCTGAGGCTTTGACCAAGAGATGATCAAGTAATGAGCCAAGGTTACACAACACTGATACCGCAGTCCTGTCAAGGTTATGTCTCAGCCTCCTCGTCTTACATTGTCTTATTGAACACCTATGTCTGTGTTCTGGCTGTAATAGACGGTCATACAGGATTACATAATGTGCTGTCCGTGTCCGGGCTCCTGAATACATTAGGGGAAATGGACTGTGTGGACAGAAGTAAAGGTCATGCTACACATCCATCACCAAGGTCGTTGTGTTCATTTCATCTCTTCATTAACTCTGTGTTCATCAATATTACCCATCCTATGTAATATTGACCACAGTGTATATATGTGTCCTACAGTGGTAAGATGTGTTGTATATGACGTTGTACAGACCTTTGCCTACTATTTATATCTTGATGTGGTTACATGATATTTAGACAGTTATAATAGCAGTCATTGAAACATCTCAGGAAGACAATCTTATGCCAGCAAATAAGCTACAATTTAAAAAAATGGGGCACATTTACTAAGGGTCCGCACGGCGTATTGTCGTCAGGTTTCCCGACTATTTCCGCCGCATTTAAGTGGGGTTTTTTGGCGCACGCAATCAGATTTTGGCGCAATCCCGTCGACTTGCATGCGACCCAAATCAGGGGGCGTGGACGACGGACAACCCGACTGATTCGGACTAAGCACGGGATTTACAGTTCAAATTGTGTCGCAAGACAATGCACTCACATACACCGGGAAGAAGAAGGTGAACTCCGACCTAAGTGGGGAAGCGACAGATGCAGAAAAATGGAGACACAATCTTGAAGAATCGCGCTGGACTTCGTCTTTGTCAGAGAACGCACCTCCTGTCGCGAGCGGGAAAGTAAATCTGCTCCAATGTGTTTAAAATTTAGATTATGTGTATTGAATTGTGAGGTTACTTGTTGGACTATGTTGGTCGTGTTTTAATTTTACGTTTTACGTTTACTTTGAAAATTAAGGGAGTAAAATAAAACAATAAATCAATGAACAATCACAAAGCCAAATACCCTGATAGAAAAGTATAGATACAATGTTACAATATACTGTAAATCTATGTGTAAGTACCACATTCATGGAAAAGTAACCTTGCATTAGGAAAACATTTCACTGTTGAGCTTAATTCACATTAAATACAATTAAATAACTATTATACACCCATTAAAGGGACAATCTGTGTTCCGGTTAGTAAAGGGCCTGAGGGGAGAGACATCTCTCTTGTGTTTACTAATGCTCTTGGTCTTAACAGCCCATAGTAGGCATAACACAGTGATAAAGATTTGTCCGGAGTGACCCTTTAAAGGAAATCTACCATCAAAATCCATAATGATAAATCAGGGACCTTTACTGATAGATCCAGGCACCGTGACTGTGCTAATCTTCTTATATTTGTTATCCATGGCCTGCTTCCTTTTAATATAAAATCTTATAATAATGCTAATTAGCCCTAAGGGCTCTGATGTGATTTCTAAAATTCATCTAATGGCGAATGCAGGTTTTTTTTGGAAATACTAAATACAGAAATCTATCATGGACATCTTTATGAACAATATGTTGCAGCTTCATACCCATGCTGGCAGGATACTTATGTGTTAGTAATTCCCTACTAGAATTTCTGAAGCACTTGTTTTGCAAGAACAAGGACAAGTAAGAGAGGCGTCTTGTGTACAATAGGCCCCCATGGTGGTGGGTGAAGTGACTGTTCCGGGCTGGCTTAGTATCCTCAAAGTGCTGCTTGTCCCCGAGGAAGTCGTTGGTTGAAAAATCACTTTGTACCTTGTAGGTGGACGTATCCTTTAAGCTTGCAGAGATAATAATTATGTTATGAAGCTAATTACCATTAGAGATTGTGCCAGACCACATAATGAAGACAGCCGTGCTTAAAGCACATTTCGATGAAAAAGCACATTTTTGGACATATTGGAAGACAGTCAGTTTTGCTCTGAAGTAATTAATTGGAGTGCTGTTTGTTTTGGACTAATTCAGTAGCAGGAAGCCAAAAAATATCACTCAGCATGTTTTGTACATTTGGAGATAACTAACTTGTTGGTTTCCTAGATAAACCCTCTGGCTGTGATCATGGATTGTCAGCTCCGCAGCAACATTTAGAAAGGGTTTTCTTCAGTTGATGAATTGTATAGATTTCAGCACTGCTTTGTTGCCTTCACATAAACATCACAATATTTTTCTAGACTTAAAGTGTTACTCCGAAGTTACCTGATCGAAAATAATTTTAGCAGAGCTGGAGAAAGCCTTTGACAACAATTCCAATGATACTTATAGCATGCCTCTGGTTTCTTCCTAGCCTGAGAACCAGCCTCATCTATCTAACAGCTTGTAAAATTATCTTAAAGGGGTATTGTCATGAAGAAGAGATTCTTAAAGATACTCAGGATAACAAAATAACACATTCCCTAATTCACTGTTTTTTAACAAAAATTCAGCATTTTACAGATATAATTCCAACCTGTTTTTATCAGTCCTGGTGTATACAATTATGGTTGTCCCTGGATGCGACCATATATCTTCTGACTATGGTCGCATTCTTCTCATGAATAGCTTCTCTTGTTTGCACACTGCAGTGCTCTCTGCCTCCTGCCCCTCCCCCCTGCATTACAAGACTAGCTCAGACACAGGCACTTCCTGCCAACAAACAGCAGTGTGTACAGACTTGCTCTACTAACTACAGAATGATAAGGTTTTTAACCGGGAGGGAGAAAAAATATAGAAGATCTGACTCTGTGTGTATTATAGGTGTTTCATCTCTCTTTTTTTGTGTCAGATACTAGTACAATGTTCAGAAGCTAAATGAAAGTGTAGATAATCCCTGGGTCCTGATAATCTAAGCACATTGTCAGCACACATCATCTCACAGCACAGAGGTATCATGGAGTGTCTGCCCACACTCTGGATTTTTACACTGACAATCACTGAGTGATAGGAGCTAAAACAGCAATAAAACTTTCTTTTATGGGCAAACCCCTTTAAGCTTCTCCTGATGCAAGCAGACACTTCCTGGTTGTGACATAAACTAAGGGTACAGAGGGCAGAGCAGCTTCCCTTACTTCCCATAATGCTGAGCTCTCCTCTCATGCACGAACACTTGCAGTTCATACAATGAGGACGGAAATTTAAGGCTGAATTATCTCCTCAGAATTACTGCAGTACAACATAGATGTTATCCTAACTGGTAGATAAACTCATTGTCAGTTTTACATCTTCACATCGATACTAACAGACATTACATTTGCCGTCACCTATACACACAGATAATCACACACACATATACTCCTATGCATTGTTACACGGATATAATTAACACAGCCTTATTACTACTATATACACTACCTGCTTAGATGGATGCGTCAGCCAGGCTGTCCTCTTATCCTAGGACAGTGGGGGAGGGGGGGGGGAGTACAGAGATTGATAAGAAAATACAGGAGGACAAGGAGACAGAGTACACTCAGAAGAGAATAGTTGTCATCCTATGTGTCTGTCTTTGACTGTCTTTTCTGATCCTACCCCCTACTCTTCACTGACCCAACTACAGCCTTGTCATGATGATTTATTAAACTGAGCAGGGGGTAGAGGTGGACTGTGTGTGGGGACATGAGAGACACATGAGAGATAGACAAGAGAGGAGGGACAGCCAAAAGTGGAGAGACAGACAAGAGAGGAGAGACAGACAAGAGAGGAGAGACAGACAAGAGCGGAGAGACAGACAAGAGCGGAGAGACAGGCAAGATAGGAGGGACAGCCAAGAGTGGAGAGACAGACAAGAGTGGAGAGACAGGCAAGAGAGGAGGGACAGCCAAGAGTGGAGAGACAGACAAGAGTGGAGAGACAGGCAAGAGAGGAGGGACAGGCAAGAGAGGAGGGACAGCCAAGAGAGGAGGGACAGTCCCAAGATTGGAGAGACAGCAAGAGAGGGAGGGACAGCCAAAGTGGAGGAGACGACAAGAGGGGGAGGGACAGACAAGAGTGAAGAGACAGACAAGAGTGGAGAGACAGACAAGAGTGGAGAGACAGACAGAAAGGAGAGACAGACAGAAGTGGAGAACAGACAGAGAGACAGACAGAGGGAAGACGAGACAGAAAGGAGAGGAGAGACAGACAGGAGAAGACATACAGAGTGAGAGACAGACAAGATGGAGAACAACAAGAGTGGAGAGACAACAAGAGAGACACAACAGAAGGAGAGACAGACAAGATAGGAGAGACAGACAAAGAGCGAGAGACAACAGAGAGAGAGACAGACAAGAGCAGAGAGACAGACAACGCACACTGCATGGCCGTCCAGAATGCAGGCATAGTGAGAGGGCTGAGACAGGATGGAAGCAGAGCATTACAGCGTAAAAGGTAATGACTGTATATTGTAACGGTGCTTATCACAGGTATGTGATAATAATATTACTCCTCCACAGTTTGTTTTGTTGGATATATATATATTTTTTTTTTCTTTCTTTGTGTGTTTTCATTCTGCCTGTTATAAATCATTAGCTCCATTTTGTTTAAGATCAGCGCCAGGAAGGGAGCCGGGTGGTTATAAAACCCCAGGGAGTCTATGCCTTGATCAGAGAAGCATGGTCTTCTAAGTGGTAAAATTAACACCTCTCTCGGCCAGAGTAGTCTAGTTAGTGGGGGATGAAAAGAGCCAGAGACTGCATGTTTTTTTCCCTCCAATTCAGACAAAGGGGAATATCATGCTGCCCTAACTGGGACATATTCATAAATTATAGGTCCCAAGTTTACACAGGACAGTTATGGTCTAGACCACTCCTGGTCCGAAAATCAGAACATAGCTGCAATGGAAGGCATTCAATAGCAGAACACCCCTGATATTAGGCTAAGACACCCCGATTTGTTGTATGGGGTTAATGGGAATAACATGCCCGTTGGTTGGAAGCCATGGCACAATTGTGCCATCTCCCAATCAAAGTTATGGGGTTCTGATAAAACCCGACCCAAAAAGTATCTCACTGATGGGAGGGGGATGAAAAATCCCCCTCACAGTGACATCACAGCCAGGGGGGTGGTCAAAATCCCTGGGCTTAAATTAATGAAGCAGCCACATAGTAGTGTATACTGAGTGACTCTATGAACATAGAAGGCTGGATCGATGCTTATGCCCTGTCCCTCGGCCGAAGAATTTCTTCCTATTCCACTAGCAAGAATTTTTTGTTTCGCTCTTTCCCTAACTGTTGTAAGTATTGTATGTGTATTGTTTTAATCCTTTTTTTTTATTTTATTTATCTGACAATTGATTCTTTGAGTGTACTGCATTTTTTATTGTAAATTAAAACTTTTTAAGCCTCTGCTTGTAGCCTTAAAGAATCTGAGTCTCTGAAGGGAATCCGTTACCAGAGTCATTATTAGCATAGTCCATGTAGTAAGCGATTTGCATGTTCTGTGTGAATTTATAATTGTAATACGTGTAAGTAGTGAGTGCATGTGCTGAGTTATCATCAGGGTGCATTGTCGTGTGTGTTGAGTGGCCTCGGCCTTCTTTGAGCAAGTAACTCGTGGGTGGTGGCAGTGTGGCTGGGGCGGAAATTCTGTGGAGTAAATTTAGCGTAAGGACCCATTTTTTGGAAGTGGGCGGAGCTTAAGGGCAAATTCTGGGACTCCATAGAGTAGGTCCCCGTGGTGTGAACTCGGTGAGTCGGGTTCGTGACAGATTGGTGGCATAGCGGTGTGGATAGTGTATAATTTTTATTACACTGTTAAGGGCTTTAAGTGTTGTTTTAAGCAATTAACACCTTTTCCTTAAGGGCTGAAGTATTCCTAATACTACAGTCCACAGCAAGAGACTCAGTGCACTCAAAACTTGTCATCAATATACATACGTGCAAAACAGTTCCCCTCCCCTCTTTTCTTTTCTATCTTTTGTTGCTAACGTGAGACCACTGCTAACGATGGCAGAGGTATACAGAAACAGATCCAAGGCTGATCTGCGACTCTCTGTGCGGAGAGAGGGCTAATAACAACGGGCCAGAACAAGCGGAGATATTCAAACGCTGGTGGCGTTTGATTTGCAGTCCCATCCTTCTGCAGAACCGGACCAGGGACCTCCACCTCAGAGGAACCGATAGGAGATGTCCTGCAGCAACCGGCTGGGCATGGCAGCGCCAGCGGTATGGACACTTCTTTTTCTCTAATTCTCCAGCAGATCGGTGACTGTGATCCTAGCCTTAGGATGCAGCTGTATATGCAAACACTGGAGAGACAGGCAGCCCGAAAGCTGCCCAGAACAGCCCAGCAACGCAAGCAGAGGGAGCACATGAGCTGCAGATGCCCAGATACAGCTCCAAACAACAGCAAAGAGCTTCACCATCAGCACAGAGTGAGTCCATGGACAGTGTTGCTTTTAGGCCCCGCCTGGATCGTTTCCTTGTCCGGAGAATGATGGGGACCTGGATGTCTTTTTGCAAGGATTTGAGAGGGTCTCAGCAATTTCAACTGCCGCCTGCCTGAATGGGCCCGATACCTACCCCTGGACTTAAAGGCAAAGCACTGGAGGCGTTTGTGCTACCTTCCTCTTGTGAGCACGATTATGAGCTATCAAAAGGGCTCTGATACAAGCGTTTTAACCTCACTCCAGAGGTATACAGGGACGTTTCCGTACTGTCAGGCGGACAGATACGGATAGCTTATGCCGAGTTTGCAGGAAACTGCTAAACTCTGGTGAAACAATGGTCCAGAGGATGGGGTGTGTGACCCTCTAGAGGAGATGGATGACCTGATCGCCATGGACCAATTTATTCACACCTGTACAGCGGAGGTGCGACAGTTCATACGAGAACGGGAGCCAAAAATCGTTGGAAAAGGCTGCCCACTGGCAGATGTGTTTGCTGCCAGCAGAGTGCCCGAGCCGAAACCTGCAGCTGCAGGATGGAAGGGGGGTAAGCCCCTGTTAACTCTTCTCACAGTTTCCCCCACAAAGCTTCTGGGGCAATCCCTCTTCGTCATTTAAGCCAGCGGGAGACCAACCAGGTGTTTTGTTTGCAACCGATCGGGGCACATAGCAGCATTCTGCCCAGAGAAGAGGAAACCACCCCTTTGCCCAAACCAACATGTCTTCACCCATTGTTTTGTTTGTGGGTGGGAGTAAGCGGGGGTTGGTGACAACCTACAGAGGTTACTGTGGGTTGACAATGTCACAATGGGGTTGAGGGACACTGGTGCAGAGATGACCCTGGTGCCCCCCTCACTTGTCAAGCCGGAGGATCTCATCCCAGGACGGACTCTTACAGTTGCCTGGGTTGGAGGCCTCACCCTGCATTGCCCATGGCCCGGGTTGTACCTGGATTGGGGGGGCGGGAGAGGGATGACAGACGTGGTGTGTAACGGATAAATTCCCACCAATGTGTTGCTGGGGACCGACCTGGGGCGTCTGGTCTCTAGTATATGTAATCCAGGATGCCGATGAGGACACAGGCATCCCTGGTGCCCCACGTGAGTCCAACCCCTTAACTCTGATATTGTTGGGACTGTGCCTACTGTAGACGTGACGATGATGCATCATGTGATATTGATGAAATGTTGTAGTAACCATTTACCTGTTTCTAACCCTAGCTTTTAATGCCATAGACCATGAATGTGAACATAGTAATGATGTAGATTGAACTGTGTTAATAATGTGGCTAAGAGTGGTAGTTTTAACACCTACAGCTCTGCGCCAAAAGCTGGAGTTGGTGGTTGTCCGTCCGCTGTAACTGCAGTCGGAGTCTTCAGGAAGCTCACCGTTGCCTGAGTCCTGAACCTCCTGCTGCCCGGTGTTACAGAGAAACAGGCGCAGACTGACAGCCTGTCCACAGTGGCTGAGACCAGTCAAGGGGTTAAACTATTAACCAGTACAGAGTCAGAGCGTCGCCAGATTCTGGACCCCTGCACTCAGATGAGAGTCTACAAAAGCCTACGTAGAGAGTGCGGTCAGCCCCTGAGGAGGGGACAAGAATGTATCACATGGGACCAGGGTAGGCCTGTATAGACAAGACTTCACACTGACCCCCAGCAGGATGTACCCCTGGATAGGCAACTGGTGGTACCACCTCGCCCTTTCCGGACAGCTTTTGAAGTTGCCCACGAGATACCACTAGCAGGCCATCTGGGGATAAGTAAAACCAAATGTCGACTCAAGCAGAATTTCTATGTCCCAATATGGGGAATGATGTGGCGGAATATTGCCGTTCCTGTACAGTATGTCAAAGGGTGGGAAGGCCGCCAGGTCCAGCGAGCACCCCTCATCCCTTTACCCATAATTGAGGAGCCTTTTCCAGAGAATTCTGTTGACATTGAGGCCCTGTGAATGTCACCAGCAGCTCGGTAACGCTTCATCCTGACGGTTGTGGATTAGGCCACCGTTACCCAGAGGCCGTGGCATTGTCATCCATCCGGCTGACAAGGTGGCAGATGCGCTCCCTCACTATATTCTCTCGTGTAGGGTTCCCCAGAGAGATGCTCACAGATCAGGGACCAGTTTATGTCTCACCTTATGCAGTGCCTCTGTAAGAAAATACAGGTGCAGCACTTGGTAGCCAGTTCCTTATCACACCCGCAGACCAATGGGACTCTGCGAGCGGTTTTAATGGGACCCTCAAACAGATGCTCCGACGTTTGCGCGGATACCCATGGGAAGGATTGGGATCGTTATCTACCACACCTGCTATTGCTTACAGAGAGGTACCGCAGGCATCGACTGGATTCTCTCCCTTTGAGCTTCTCTATAGCAGGAAGGTACGTGGCCCACTAGATCTCATGAAGGAGTCATGGGAGGGAGAATTAGGGTCACCAGAGGTCTCTGTAGTTGACTATGTTCTGAGTTCAGGGACAGACTGCAGCATTGACAGGGATGGTGCAGGAGAACTGACTCAAGCCCAGGCGACCAGAAACGTGGTATGACAGGAACGCCAGGGAGAGAGTGTATGAGGTGGGCCAGAAGGTGTGGGTCCTGATCCCCACTACACTACCCAAACAAAACTCCAAGCTGCGTGGGAAGGCCCGTATCCCCATTCATCAACGCCTAAATGACGTGAACTATTTAGTCACGATCGACCATGTTCGCAAGAAGCACAAGGTTTTTTTCATGTGAACATGATCAAGGCTCATCATGATAGGGATACGTGCGTCCTGCCATTTTTGCAGTATACCAGAGGAGGGAGAAAGGGAGGCCTTGCCTGACTTAGTGTGGCATCCGCACAGGAGGGAGGGTCCATTGAGGATGCAATAGTCAGCGCCCCAGCTGTCTGGATCTCAGAAATTCCAGCTGAGAGAGGACACTCCACCCATACCTTGACATTTTCACCGGTAAACCAGGAAAAACCCCACTCCTCTCATCACGTAGACACGGGGGGACACCCACCAGTCAGACAGGGTGCACATCGGGTTTTCTACAGAAGTAAGGCTGACATTAAGAGGGAGGTGGAGGAATGCTGGGACGGGGGGATCCAAGAGTCTCAAAGGTGCGTGTGGCATCACCTGTAGTGCTTGTCCCCAAAAAGGACAGACACAACCACACGCTTCTGTGTGTGGACTACAGGAAGCTGAACAGCATACACAGTTTTTGTGACGCTTACCCCAATGCCCCGCATAGATGAGCTTTTTGATCACTCGCCAGCGCTCAGTATATCACCAATCATGGATTAGTAGGGGGTGATTGGCGATTCCCATGACAGTGGAGGCGCAGGAAAAGTCCGCCTTCATCACCCCCTTTGGACTATATGAGTTTAAAGTCATGTGCCCTTCCTTTGGCATGAAGAATGCCCCTGCCACATTCTCCAGCGCTTGGTGAACAACTAACTGCTAAGTAAGTCTGAAGGGTTTGCTGGTGGCATACCTGGATGATATTGCAGTGTTTAGCCAGACTTGAGGACACTTGACACACCTGTCACAGGTTGCTCAAGCGCCTCCGGGAAGCCGGTCTCACCATCAAGCCTGGGAAGTTGTCAGATAGGCATGTCTGAGTGTGCAATCCTAGGACACCTGTAGGTGGGGGGACACTTAAGCCTGAGCAGGGAAGTAGAGGCCATTGCAAATTGGCCTACCCCCAAAACGAAGAAACAGTGAATGTATTTCTTTCAGGAACAGCTGGGTACTACCTAATTTTGCCCTAACTACAGTACCCTGGCCAAGCCCCTCACAGACCTCACAAAGAAGAAACTACCACAGGTAGTCAGCTGGACTGCCGATTGTGAGCGGTCCATGGCGGCTCTGAAATTGGCTCTGATACTCTCCAGTCTTACAGAGTCCAGATTTCAGCCGCAAGTTCGTAGTCCAGACTGACCGCCAGCGCCTATGGCTTGGGTGCGGTACTCAGCCAGTCAACCCCAGAGGGAGATGAGCCCCCCATCCTATACCTAAGCAGGAAACTCTTACCCAGGGAGGTGGCCTATGCCAACCATAGAAAAAGAATGCCTTGCCATTGTGTGGGCCCTACAGAAACTACAGCCCTACTTATATGGCCGAAAGTTCACCGTGGAAGGACCACAACCCTCTCAGTTGGCTTCAACCGGTTATCTGGGGATAACGGAAAGCTGCTGAGATGGAGTCTAGGCCTACACAATATGACTTTACCATTCAACACAAGAAGGGCAGTGAACATGGGAATGCGGACGGGTTGTCACGGCAGGGAGAGCCGGCGGACAATGGCTTGGGATATTGATTAAATATCAAAATCCCATGCCATATCTCTGGGGGAGGGTGTGATAATAATTACTCCTCCACAGTTTGTTTGTTGGATATATTTATTTTTTTTATTCTTTTCTTTTGTGTGTTTTCATCTGCCTGTTATAAATCATTAGGCTCCATTTGTTTAAAAGATCAGCCGGAAGGGAGCCAGGTGGTTATAAAACCCCAGGGATCTATGCTTGATCAGAGAAGCATGGTCTTCTAAGTGGTAAAATTAACACCTCTCGGCCAGAGTAGTCTAGTTAGTGGGGGATGAAGAAGCCAGAGACTGCATGTTTTTCCCTCCTCCAAATTCAGACAAGGGGAATATCATAGCTGCCCATAACTGGACATAATTCATAATTATAGGTCCCCAAGTTACACAGGACAGTTATGGGGTCTAGACACCTCCTGGGTCCGAAAATCGAACATTAGCTGCAATGGAAGCAGTCATAGCATAGAAACAACCCCCTGATATTAGGCTAAGACACCACCCCGAGTTTGTATGGGTTTAATGGAATAACAATGCCCGTTTGGTTGGAAGCCATGGCACAATTGTGCCATCTCCCAATCAAAAGTTTATGGGTTCTGATAAAAACCCAGACCCAAAAGTACTCACTGATGGGAGGGGGATAGAAAAATCCCCCTCACAGTGACATCACAGCCAGGGTGGGGGTCAAAAATCCCCTGGGCTTAAATTAATGAAGCAGCCACATAGTAGTGTCAGACTGAGTGACTCTATGACAATAGAAGCTGGATCTGCTTATGCCCCTGTCCTCGGGCCGAAGAATTTCTTCCTATTCCACTAGCAAGAATTTTTGTTTCTTCACTTTCCATACTGTTTTGTAAGTATTGTATGTGTATTGTTTTAATCCTTTTTTTTTATTTTATCTGACAATTGAATTCTTTGAGTGTACTGCATTTTTATGTAAATTAAAACTTTTTAATAAGCCTCTGCTTGTAGCCTTAAAGAATCTGAGTCTCTGAAGGGAATCACGTTACCAGAGGTCATTATTAGCATAGTCCATGTAGTAAGCGATTGCATGTTCTGTGTGAATTTATAATTGTAATATCGTGTAAGTAGTGAGTGCATGTGCTGAGTTATCATCAGGGTGCATTGTCTGTGTGGTTGAGGTGCCTACGGCCTTCTTTGAGCAAGTAACTCGTGGGTGGTGGCAGTGTGGCTGGGGCGGAAATTCTGTGGAGTAAATTTAGCGTAAGGACGCCATTTTGTGGAAGTGGGCGGAGCTTAAGGGCTAAATTCTGGGACTCCATAGAGTAGGTATCCCCGTGTGTGAACTCCGGTGAGTCGGGTTCGTGACAGGTACAACTTCAGAAACATTCAGGTATCATCCGGAATCACTGGGAGAAGTAGAGGCACAATATGTTTTATTACCACACGACTTTCACTCATGTCACTGATCACACATGAATTACAAGGTTCTCCACATCTAATAGAGCATTTCCTGTTACATCCATACACACTAGCAGGGGATTTGGGATAGAGCGACTTTTCTTTCACTGTCTCTCTGTTCCTTTATTCTCTACACCATCTTCCTCTCTATCACTATACATATTTCTCCTTCTCTCTTCCATTCCCACGGTGTCATATCTCTGTACTACATATTCCCTCCCTTCATTCTTTCTTTTTTCGTTACCTCACTTCTTTCTTCCGTGCTCGGCACCTTCCTTTCTATCTCCCACTTGGCGACTTTCTTCTTTCATTTTTTCCTTCTTTTCTTTTTCTTGTTTCCTCTATCCTTCAATGCTTCACCTCTTTCTTCCATGCTAAACCCCTTCATTCTACTGTCCCTCTCTTACTTTCTTTTTCCTTCTTTCCTACTACCCTCTATTTGTTCTTTTCCTTCCTTCCTTCCTTCCTTCCTTCCTTCCTTCCTTCTTTCCTTTTCTTTTCTTCTATTCTATTCCTCTCTGCCTCTCTTTCCTTCTGTTCTCCCTCCTCTTCACTCTCTTTTTTTTTGTTTCTTTCGTTCCTTTCTCTTCTCCATTGTCTAATTTTCTGCAGTGGTCCCTGAGTTCTCACCTGAAAGAAGATGTAAAAGTTGAGACGTTTTTAAAAAGTCACACATTTTAGGGCAAATCCAAGGCATCCCCTGACCAGGTGTAGAAATTAGCTTGGAACTGATTGGGACTTTTTGCAACTTTTTGTGACTTTTGTTTTAAAAAGTCATAAATTCACCAAAGACCAAACACCACATGTATCAATAAGGAAATACACTAAGATACATTCAACCAGTGGAAAAGCCAAGAAAAGTCCCAACAAAGAGACAGACAAAGCCAGACTTATAATACATGTGCCCCACTGTGTATAAAGATAGGTACATCCCAAACAAAAAACTGGTCCCGTGGTCACCCATCCGCTGGTAACAGCATAACAGTCCCCTGCTATCCACTTACTTTCCCCTCCTTCCCCTATTTCTCTCTGGTCATCATTATGAATGATCCTGTGTCTAGCCTGGAGGTTTAGGAGCTATAAATCTAGAGGAGGGGGCAACCAGTCTGCTGTATCCTGCCCTGGTATACAGTTATTAGCTATAGATTATAATTGGCGTGCGGCTGCCCCTGGAAATACACGGAAATGCAACACTGATGTCTGTCTTAATCAATAATAGACTATTTTCCATCCTTTGTATTTTTATCTTTATTTCAGCGAATTTCCTAAGAATCATTGTAGCAGTAAGATTAAGTTACTTGAAATGGATAATGCATGCACATCCATCATAAACGTAAAACTATATATATATATATATATATATATATATATATATATATATACCTTCTCCAAAGTCATGTGAAAATGAGCAGAGAAGAGACACTTTTAGTAGCTGAAGGAGAAATATATATATACATCTTCTCCAAAGTAATGTGAAAATGAGCAGAGAAGAGTCACTTTTAGAAGCTGAAGGAGGAAAGGTAGTTCAGATACACCTATCTTGGGCTCTGTAGCACATAGAATCATGGTTATTTGTATTATATTAAAGGACATCTACCACCATCTATTATTTTACATTTATGTAAATGAACCAGGTATATTTGCATACTTTTTAAAGCCTTTCCGGTTTAAAAATAATGGAACAATAAGCTAAAAGAAGAGCAGATCCTGCCAGAGGGGGTACACACCAGTATGTCAGTGTGCTAGGTTTATAACCTTCACTCTGGTGGTAGATTTTCATCTGTCAGATTAGATTGTAGTTAGTGCTATAGAACAAAATACAGACAGTTAAAGACTTTGTTGGGAATGGCATCTGGAGAAAAAGATCCAATGAGATTCTTATCTTTACTATGATACCATGACCATATTTCTAGTTGCCATAGAGCGCAGACAGGAGCCTTTGAAGTAACACCTTCTATGGGGGAGATTTATCAGAAGTGTCTGAGAGCAGAACTATTCTAGTTGCTCATGGCAACCAATCAGAGCTCAGATAACATTTTTTATACTGCTGTTGGAAAATGAAAGCTGAGCTCTGACTGGTTGACATGAGAAACTAGAATAGTTCTGCTCTCAGACACTTCTGATAAATCCCATCCTATAAATGTATATACAGTATTATCTATTAGTTAGATAATAGATAGAAAAAAAAAGAATTAAATATAAATTTTTTTATCAGGCTAAAACTGAAGTTATCTTTTACTCCGCTTTCCCAGAGAATACATAATTGGTTACATTCCAAAAGTCTTCTGGGCACCAAAATAGGCAGAGCGCAGTCCTATAAACAGAACAGTTCCAGAAATAAGAGTGGAACTGGAAACTCCTACTGTCCGAAATCCGAATGTTTACATGTAGATAAGGCATAATAATCTCCTCCTATCCAATGTATAGAGCATTTCCTGTGACCTTCCCAGAAGACATCTCCGCTTTGCGTTGTGCTTTAGCATACATTATGTATATATGTTGTGTGGTTTATTACTAGATTAGTTGTGTTATTGCATAGTATAAGAGAGTAAATAGTATATGTGACCCTCATGTATGACATTGACAGTGGTGTAATGTTCCTCTCCCCCCTGTCAATTATCGGATAATAAATGCTGCACTCCTCCTCCTGCTCTGTCTGCTCGCTCTGTAAGGCTTCATGCAGACAGCGGGATGAGAACTTGCATCTGCCATGAAATGACAATTTTTCCTTTGCTGTCAGAGAAGATTGTCTGTAATCGTCCTCAAGTCCATGCCGTCTGCAGCACCAGCTAAACGAGAGCCGGCTGATCCAACTGACTGCATTGACTCCTTGTAAGGCAGAAATCTTGCTGTACATGCTGTGCACCACATGTATAAGGCTATATTCACACCACATTGTACTACTTTATTGTAAAGACACATTGGACGGATTCCTGATGTGTCCTTAAAATGGAGGCTACAATGGTGAAGGGGGGGGACGTTGACCTGTTTGTCCCCTACTAGTGACCATTGGCAGCAGCCGGTGATTAGTATCCACTATCTTCCACGGAAATTCTGTGCTTTTAGTTTTTAACATATTGGGGCACATATTGGGGCACATTTACTTACAGAGTCACAGGAGTTCACAGAAAGGCATTGTCCGACTATAATGCTGTATGTGGCGATTCACTAAGATTCGCACGCCCCGATATAATGCATGTGTCGCTTCCCCGCTGAAGTTCACCATCTTTTTAGTGGTGCATGTAAGTGCTTGGGCTTGCTCACATGGAAGCAAGTGCAGCTGCGCCACAAAAAAAGGGTCTCATGCGCCATAATCCCAGCGCTCTTTGAAGTTCTTTAAAGGAACTTTACACAAGAAACTGTGGAGGGGCAACAGCTAAAAATACAACAACCACAACAATAGCCACTTTGATAAAACTGTCTAAAAAATGTAACTCTGCCCGATTTTCTTCTGCATAATAGAGAAAGAAGGCATCAATTTCATGTAAAACCCCTGAAAAAAGTCTACAACAAGAATACAACAAAGATCAATGCAACTCAGTCTCTGGAGAATCTTGAACAAATAGAAAGAGACAAATGTAACTTAGTGACTTTGCAGTTTTTTTTAAAGATACCAGTTTGTTTTTGATGCCCCTCCTGTCGTAGAGCTTTCATGACAAGCCTCATGCACCATAAACACCTATTAACTTTCTCCCATTGTTGGACTCTAAAGTAAAATATTCAGTCAGTCCCAAATACATGACATGGTTACAAATTTACATAGCTACAATTTCTGATGGGTTGTTGAACTTTTCTAGTACATAGTTGAATTATATTATTTTGACTGCTTGTTGATATCCAACATATGCATCTGCAAGGATTGATTAATACCATAGAGTAACTGCTTGAGATCCCTGGAGCAATGTGGTGGGTCCAGTCAAGTATGTTAATTGCGGAGGTCCAAAGGTGGTCCCAGGTGTTTTTTTTCAGGATTTAACATTTTCACATAGTGACATTCCAATCATCTTTTGACAATTCCCAATTTTCTTTTACAATTAACATTACTGGTTCTACTTAGTTTTAAAATTGAATGAAAGTATTCCTGGCTCCCTATGAAGTCATGGAATCATCATCATTATCTGCACACCACTCTTACAACTCTACTTTTTGCATCCTCCCCCTTCTCCCATCATGCGGATGTGAGCTGACAGAGATTTGCTTGCAGAACAGGGTCAGCTTATGTGTGCAGGATGGAGCACAGTACAAGTACAGTTGTAAAACCAGTGTGCAGATAATGGTGATGACTCCACGATTCAATACAGTTTTATGGAAAGGAGCCAAGTTAACTTTTATCCACTTTTAAAAGTGAGTGGAACCATTAATGATAGTTATAAAAGTTGATTGTGAATTAGTATTAAACAGACTATAGGAATGTGGCATAAGGTGGAAATGTGGAATTCCAAGTTCAGGGAAGCACAGTGGCTTGTTTTTGCTCTGTGATCCACATTGCCCTATTGCAAGGTCCCATTGACCTCAGTGGAGAAATGAAATATTTCTAAGTGTATCTGATCTGCAAAGGTGGATAGATACCCACATCAATCGTTTAGAGGTGTCAGTGAACCCACACAATACCCATTCCCGATGCTATTTCTCTTGTGCCACCAGAAGGTAAAGGTCCAACAATGATTCGTTGGTTTTTATTGTTAGAGGTTCCATCGTCCATCTGTTGGCAAAAAATGTTACTCATCACAGAAGGTAACTCTTTGTGAGTTCAATGTTGATATTCCTTGGCAAATGGAAGCCATGTTTGGTTTAACCCTTCATAAGCATAAGTGCATTCACCAGTTATCTCATGTCCCATTCTCAACAGAGTTCCCTTTGAAATAATTCTGAAGACACATCTGCAAGCACCTATTTAGAGGGCAAGTTGCTCGATGGTGGAGGGCTGATTAGATCACATGGGAAGGGTCATCAATTTCAGATTGATGGAGGTCCAACATTTGGGACCCTAAAGATCAGCCTACTTCAGGTTACTGGAGCTGAGCTCTACTCGGTAGATTGGCCCATTCCAGCTCTGCGAGGTTGGGTCCTTGTCAGACCTTGAACTTTATTCATTAGATAGTTAGAGATAGAGACACATCTGGAAGCATATATTTACAGGGCAAGTAGCTCCATGGTGGAGTGCTGATTAGATCACATAGGAAGGGTCATCAATTTCAGATTGATGGGGGTCCAACATTTGGGACCCTAATGATCAGCCTACTCCAAGAAACTGGAGCTGAGCCTCTACTCGTTAGATTGTCCCATTCCAGCTCTGCAAGGATGGGTCCTTGTCATATCATAACCTTAATTCATTAGATATGATAGAGATTTACTTCTACATAGAAATTCTTCAAGTCTTTTCATCTCTTTAAAAACATAAAAAATTCAGCATTTTGACACGGCACAATTCTGCATTTTAACGGTTGACGTTATTTGTGTAGCATTGCTGGAGATTAGTGACTTTCTTTCATGTTGGTGTAATTTATGTTCCAGTTCTTCTCATCCTCTCTCTGCTATCAGATCTCTCATCTCCCTGATTCAGTCTGGTGGCCTTCTCAAGGACTTCCTCAGTTCCTGTTGATGTTTCGTTATCTATCTACTTCTCACTGATTCTTAATCATTTTCGGCGCAAGTGACGTTATATTAAAAGCAAATGTGACGTTCTTGGACTTATCTCTTGCTGTAAATGGAAGATACTTTCAACATTTCCTGCTTTGTCAGCTTAGGAAATCTTCCATTGCCAAGTACATTAAGTTTATTTGCTTTCTATAACAACCAGTTATTTGTCTGAGTGCTGGACCCTCTTATGGTTGTATCATACCAGGGGATGTGTAGTCCGACAAAAATCAATTGCAGAAGATGTGCTTATTAAAGGGAATGTCTAAGTTGATCGCTGCACTTCCGGCTTCAGAAACCAGCAAGGATCATCTGTTCACACACGGCAGGGAAGATATAGGATTGTATGCTGTCCATCAAACAAATAACTGCCCATATAGTACATGGACATGCAGAGTCTTAGCTTGTTAATAAAGAGGGATATGTAGCAGGGGGTCTGCCTCTATTATGTTTTTTAGATTTTAGATCACAATCGAAAAAAAATTGGTAAAAACTATGTAGAAAAGGTGTAAACTTAAATGTCTAAGCAGCAGACAACATCAAAAACAATATTAAAGGGGTTGTCCTCTTTTAGCAAATCATTGATATGGTTTATGTAATAAAAAATTAGACAATTGACCAATATACTTTCTGTATCAATTCTTCACAGTTTTCTAGATCAACAGGAATCTTCATTGTTCACTTCTTGTGGATAAAAACCTGTCCCTGGTCGTGTGATGTCACACAGGTGCACGGCTCGTTATATCACTGGTTGTGTTATGTCACACAGGTGCACGGCTCGTTATATATCACTGGTCATGTGACGTCACATAGGTGTGCGGCTTGTTATATCCCTGGTATTATGATATCACACAGGTGCACGGCTCGTTATATCACTTGTCATGTGATGTCACACAGGTGCACGGCTTGTTATATCACTGGTCATGTGATGTCAGACAGGTGCACGGCTCGTTATATCACTGTTCATGTGATGTCACACAGGTGCACGGCTCCCTATATCACTAGTCGTGTGATGTCACACAGGTGCACGGCTCGTTATATCACTGGTCTAGTGATGTCACACAGGTGCACGGCTCGTTATATCACTGGTCATGTGATGTCACACAGGTGCACGGCTCGTTATATCACTGGTCATGTGATGTCACACAGGTGTACGGCTTGTTATATCACTGGTCAATGTGATGTTACACAGGTGCACGGCTCGTTATATGCCTGGTATTATGATATTACACAGGTGTATGGCTCGTTATATATCTCTGGTCATGTGATGTCACACAGGTGCACGGCTCGTTACATCACAGAGAGTAACCAGAGCTGTGTGTTTGTATAACTTTGTATAGTTTTTCGGGTGAGCACATGTTCGTCTACATGAGGCCTGAGATAGGAAAAAACAATTCTGAATCTAAAGAATTTCTATTTAAACAAATGTATATTTTTCTATTATACATGAAAGCTTTGTGCTATTGTTAGATGTCATACCAGTCTAATTACACTTGTGTCTATACTGTTACTTGTGTATTTATACAAGGATTCTATTTTAGCATGTATTGGACATATAAAGGCCTCTCCTTTTCTTTGTCTTCGGGCCTTTATTTATTGGTTTTGTGGTATAATTTCTTGTTTGTTTCTTTAAGCTGTTAGAGCTGGATTTGGAAAGAAAGGAAATGTTCCTGAACATAATCATGTTTTCTTTTCGGGCAATGAATGCCAGAAATGTGTTTTTCAAATGGTTTCAGCGCTGCCAGTTTTTCTTGCTTTTTTCTCTCCACCAGTCGGTGGCTTTTAATACCAATGTATTTAGTGCATTTTGTTGTAAATGCTTAGCATACCTCCCCGGCACTGCGAGATCTTGGAGCTCTGTTTAGTGTTCTCTGTTGTCCTACTGTAGTGTTATTTTGCTTGACATGTACTTATTTGTTACGCCTTGCGGGAACAGTTTTATTGTACATAAATAGCATGGAGACTGATTTCCTTTCCCGTCTCATACGACAATACCATTGTCTCCCCACAACACCTAGAACTTGAGGAAGTCATGAGGATCTATGGATGGTGCCAACCAAGAGAAGAATCCACTAAAATCTGTACCACTGTACCAAATGTGACCTTCATCTCTAATATACAATTCAGAGCCAACATAATTCAGTTCATGGCAGACTATAACTTTTATGTATATCAGGGGTAGAGAACCTATGGATCGGGAGCCATATGTGGCTCTTTTGTTGGATTTACCTGTCTCTCAGACAGTTCTTTAATAAATAGTGATGCCTGCGGTGCGTCTTAGACTGATCACTGGACATAGGCAGCAATGTTACCACTGTTTACGTCCTTTTTGCGACCCAGGCACCATCGCCAGGGCCAAAGAGAAGAGTGTGGGAGCAATAAGGAGCTGGCTGCAGGGAGCGCAGGTAGGTGAAAAGGTGAAAGGAGGCATGTGCTGTGGCTACCCATCTACTGGGAGACATGTGCTGGGGCTACCTATCTACTGCGATACATGTGCTGTGGCTACCTATATACTGGGGGGTATGTGCTGTGGCTACCTATATACTGGGGGGTATGTGCTGTGGCTACCTATATACTGGGAGGCATGTGCTGTGGCTACCTGTATACTGGGGGCATGTGCTTTGGCTAGCTATCTACTGGGAGGCATGTGCTGTGGCTACTCATCTACTGCGAGGCATGTGCTGGGGCTACCCATCTACTGGGGGGCATGCTCATATTGTACGGCTCTTACGGAACAACATTTTAAAATATGTGGTGTTCATGGCTCTCTCTGCCACAAAGATTCCTGACCCCTGATGTATATTAATTTATCAATTTTAAAGGAACATTCAGCAAAAAAAAAAATTGAATGAAACAGTCCATGGTCCATGATATTTCGGATATAGGTATGTGATATAACGAGTCATGCACCTGTGTGACCATGGTCAGATTTATATAGAAGAACAGCAAGCAGAGATCTCGAGAACCATGAGGAATTGATACAGAAAGCGTATTGGAAAATTGTGTCATTTTCCTTAATCCAAACAATAAAATGTATTTGCTGAAATGGGAATACCCCTGTAACTACTATTTTGTACACAGGATTCAATTACAAAGAAGTATTTGTAATCTTTACACCTTGGTGAACAGTCCAAACACTGCACTGGCAATATTGTATTTTTATTGCAGTGAATGACTCTAGTGGGTAATGTCTACAGACAGCAATGTGCATCGACTGTGATCATATCGTGTGTAATGGGCTTTATGTGGCACTAACCTGAAACTGTTCTGGAGATATCTGATACATTACGAAAGAAGGTAATCTGCTACAGAACTCATAGAAGAACAGAGACAGACAAATAAAATTCTGTAGTATCACAAACTGGGATGGAGGGACAGATAGGGAACAGGAAGATCTTATACCTCACTATTCAGTGCAGGAGACATCTGCATTCCTGTTCTGTACACTTCCAGCTCTGCCACATACACTGTCCCATGGCCTCCTCCTTTGTGAAAAACCGGCCAAAAACAGAGTGTCAGCAGCATACAGATTTATAGGGCTTATCAGCACATGGAGTGGAAGCAGCTATTGCAGCGATGAGGTAATCTGAGGGGGTTAGCAAAGAAACTACTGAATATAGGTAACAAAGATAATAGGCAAAGTTGTTTTACAGAGCTATTGATTTGTGAAAAAAAAAACTTTACTCTTTAAAGACCATTTACTTCACTAGGATTGAACTGCAATGAGGTAACCAATGTACTTGAAATCACCGACCTGCAAAGGGGTAGTGATGCACTCTGGAGTATTCCTACTACCTACCATATTTTGGAACCCTTCTCAAATAGGTCATTAATAGTTTAATTCTTTAAAATCCTTAGGGGGAACATTCCCTAGACCAGTGGTTCTCAACCTTTCTAATGCTGTGACCCCGCAATACAGTTCCTCATGCTGTGGTGACCCCAAACCATGCAACTCACAGTAAAAACACAGTAAAATTGCGGCTCCGATGGCTTTAGGCGACCCCCGGTTTTGGTTGTTCGACCCCTGCTGGGGTCCCGACCCACAGGTTGAGAACCGCTGCCCTAGACCTTGGAAACCTCACAACTCCTAAAGGTTTTGCCCAGTCTATTCTTCACCTCTGTTTGTCTTTCATTTTTGTTTTTTAGTGTCCTTTTAGAATCTAAGTACAGGCAGTCCATGACTTAAGGACACCTGACTTACAGATGACCCCTAGTTACAAACAGACTGCTCTACCCTCTGTGATTTCTGGTGAAGCTCTCTGGATGCTGGTGCATTACTGATCTTCGGTAAATTACTGATTTTGTACGTAAACTGGGGACAGTAAAATTTCTCATTTCTCAACCACTCATTTGAGAATACCAACTTTTTTTCAAGGCCAGATTAATATGCAGTTTTTAGATTAATCCCTTTCCATACATGAATTATTAACCATTTTCTTTGAAACCACCCCCCCCCCCTTTGAAATACTAATTTTTTCAGTTTTGTGTTGTTTCAAAAATTTTGGTATGAATATACAGGCGGTCCCCTACTTAAGAACAATCCGCACTTACCCCTAGTTACAACAGACCGCTGATATTGGTAATTTACTGTACTTTACCTAGGCTACAATAAGCTTACAAGCTTTATTGTTAATTCCATGATTCTTATGAAAATCAACATTTTTAAAATCCAATTGTAAAGAGACAAAAATTTGTCTGAGTTATAATAAAATATACAGTTCCATTTACATACAAATTCACTGCCTGTACCTCAATTTGTTTCTTAGACACAATACTTTTTGTCACCCAGATTTCTACTCTGACTGTAATGTAATTAACCGTATATACTTGAGTATAAGCCGACCCAAGTATAAGCCGAGGCCCTAATTTACCACAAAACATGAGAAAACCTATGACTCGAGTATAAGCCGAGATGGGAAATGCATTGGTCACACAGCCTCCCCAGTATATAGCCTGCCAGACCCCTGCCCCAAGTATATAGCCAGCACCTGTCCCCCAGTATATAGCCTGCCAGCCCATATCCCCCAGTATATAGCCAGCCACCTGCCCCCTAGTATATAGCCAGCACCTGCCCCCCCAGTATATAGTCTGCCAGCCCATATCCCCCAGTATTAGCCAGCTCCCTGCCCCAGTATATAGCCAGCCTCTGCCCCAGTATACAGCAGCAGCGAGGGGAGCCAAAAGGTGGTTTTAATTATTTTTTTACTGAGTATAAGCCGAGTTTGGGTTTTCAGCACATTTTTTGTGCTGAAAAAACTAGGCTTATACTCGAGTATATATGGTATTATATATATATATATATATATATATGTATATATATGTATATGTGTTGTCACATTGAGCTGAATACAGCAACTTCTACCATTAATATATTTATTTTAGTAGCACCATAATAATGTACTGAGCACATCGGTGGAAGCCTCTCCACACTTCTCACCACAACTATAAAACTATAATGAGAAAAAGTGTCATTTTATATGAAGCCATAAAGGCCGATAAAAGCCAAGTTCCCTGTATTACAGACCATTTAGAAGTCAGGAAGGAGGACAAGATGCGGAGCCAGATTCTGTAGAATTTAATGATACCAATTAATTTTCTTAGCTGACTCCAATAATGATACTGTCCTACGGTATCTCTGAGGATGAAGCAATGCTTTATAGCACATCCCATAAATGGTGAGATGTTGGCATGTATCATTTTCCAGCCCAAGTGCATCCTAACATTGTGGTAAAATAAAGTAGAAGACGTTTTAGTTCTCCTTGTTAAAGAAAAATTGAAAATGAAATAAAAACAAAATATAAGAACATAGCTCAATATAAGTATACTATAGTTACTGTGTTCCCAAATGGGTCATCACCCACACAATCCTTGTCCCCACTGCAATTCACAAAATGGGCTGTCCCAAAAATACTCTTATTCCTTATGCACAGAATAAGGGATTGGTTTTAGTCTTTGATTCTTTCATCACTTGGACACCAGGGATTAGAAGAATAGTGGGCCGAAAGTCCCCTCGGGTTTTCCCTGTAAATCAAGCACCAAGTGTATGGATGACTATGCTTCAAACACTTCTATGGTCTGCGGGATTGGATCATTCACAGAGAGAACTCAGGGGAACTGTGCCCCAATCACTAGGTGTGTTTCAGTGGTGGCCTCCTCTGAATCTTATACATTTCCCTAGTTTATTTCAGGGGATGTCCCTTTAAGGGGTTTTCTAGGAATTTAAAATCATGTGGTGGCTTTGGCCAATGATTGGCCTCCTCGAATCTTGGAACAACAAAGGAAGTGACACTCCATGGTCAGATGAATCTGAGTCCCATGGTCAGATGAAGTGGGTCCCATGGTCAGAAGAAGTGATTGCCCATTGTCAGAGGAGGTGTCGTCTTTGGTCAGAGGAAGTAAGTCCCTGTCAGTAGTGATGCCTATGGTCAGAGGAAGTGATGTCCAGGTCAGAGGAGGACCTCCCATCAGAGAAGTGACGTCTCTGGTGCGATGGGGTGATGTCCTATGGTCAGAGAAATGATGCCAATGGTAAGAGGAAGCTATGTCTATATTTGAGGTGGCCATTCATTGGCCAATGAAGCCCCATGACTTCCCGGAATTCAGGTTGTTGCAGGGCCAAAAACAGGAGGTGTAAGATCATGTGTAAAAGGGAAGCTGGAGCAGGTATAAGAAGGTTTCTTTTTTTGCTTGGAAAATTTCTGGAAAACCCTATGAGTTGAAAATCAGTGACTTTAAAGGAAGTGTAACCAATTAGTTTTGTAGTTGTATTACATATTATTTGCAATACCAGACTAAAAACTTTGTAGATGTCCTATATGGAAGGGGTTTTTTATTTCCTTTTTGCCTTTTGAGTGTTCATGAACAGTGAGTTGGGAAACATTGCACCTGCTTTGCCCCTACTTACCGTAGTTGCCTTATTAGATGTTGCTTTGGTGGTCATTGATATTAAAAAATACAACATATGTAAAAATGTGAATATCAAAATGTGATCTGTGTGATTGTTAGTGATACTTGTGCGGTTACTTGATTTTTCTTTTTACATAGTAAACCTGCGATTGCAGCTTTCTGCACATCAGATTTGCATTTGCTGATGCGCGTTTTAAATTATAGGTTTTGATGCACTATATATAGCTATAGGTCATGATCACAAACATTAGTGTGACAATTCTCTACAGAGATACTGATTCCATTTAGTATTTGAGCTGTGAAATTTCCACCGGGTTTCTATTGAGTTGATACAATTATGTGTGCTCACAGGAAACATCCATTGTTTGAAGGGCTCTTGATCCCGTCTTATCAGAGTGTTGTACTTTCTATAACATCCTACTAGAGATAGCGAACATGCTCGTCCGAGCGTTAATGCTCGGTCGACATTGCGGGTACGCGAACTGCTCGTTACTCGGACCGAATACTTCGCCCATGCTCGAGAAAATGGCAGCTCCCGCCGTTTTGGGCTTTTTGGCGGCCATAAACAAGCCAATCACAAGCCAGAGCCCTGCATCCACCCAGCATGACTTGGTACCCTACACGTCGATACATGTTGGGGCTGGCAGATCAGGTGACCCCTGGGATAGACTACCGCTGGCCGGCTCTCGGATCTTCTGTCCTCTGTGCCGCTAGGGAGAGAGCTCTGCTGGTCGGGAAGCAGTTGGGTGTTCTATTAGCTTACTGTTAGGCAGGAGTGATTCCAAAAACCCCAGCCCTTCTTAGGCTCCAATATCGTTCTAACTTTTTTTATTTTAATTTGCATCTATTACCATTTTGTGAGGAATTATGCAGTGGACTTGCTCCGTTGTTTTAAGCTCTTAGTGCAACACATATCCATATCAAAGACCGAAGTGGGAAAATTCAGTATGGGTTGGATTTCTATTAGGCAATCACTTCAGTGGTACATCTCATCTGGCATAGTACGTGGCTTCCTTTTGATACCTTGCTAGAAAAATGCCATAGTAGAATACAAACACTTCTTGAAGCCTACAGTAGCGTTCTATATATTTTTGATTTCGGTTGATCATGCTGGTGGCTGTAGTTTCTGCAGTGCCTTACTTGCCAATTCTAGCAATTTGTAGTAGACTTGCGACCGCTGTGTTTATGCGCTTATGGCGCACATATCCATAGGCAAGCCGATGGTAAATTCAGTAGGTTGGATTTCTATTAGCATAACTCAGTGTCATCTCATCTGTCATAGTAGTGCGTGCTTCCTTTGATACTTTGACTATACAATAGTGCCATAGGAGAATACCACAAACAGCTTCTTGCAAGACCTACCCGTAGGCCGTCTAGCAATTTTGATTTCTGGTTGATCTGTTTCTGGTGGCTGTATCAAAAATTTTGGTATGAATATACAGGCGGTCCCCTACTTAAGAACACCCGACTTACCCCTAGTTACAAACAGACCGCTGATATTTGGTAATTTACTGTACTTTAGCCCTAGCTTTATTGTTAATCCTGATTCTTATGAAAATCAAACATTTTTAAAATCCAATTGTAAAAGAGACCAAAAATTTGTCTGGAGTTATAATTAAAAAATATACAGTTCCTATTTACATTCAAATTCACTGCCTGTACCTCAATTTGTTTCTTAGACACAATACTTTTTGTCACCGCAATTTCTACTCTGACTGTAATGTAATATACCGTATATACTTGAGTATAAGCCGACCCAAGTATAAGCCGAGGCCCCTAATTTTACCACAAAACATGAGAAAACCTATTGACTCGAGTATAAGCCGAGGATGGGAAATGCATTGGTAACTAGCCTCCCAGCATATAGAATCCCAGACCCCGCCCCAGTAGTTATAGCCAGCACCCTCCCCAGTATATAGGCCTGCCAGCCCATATCCCCCAGTATAATAGCCAGGCACCTGCCCAGTATATAGCCAGCACCTGCCCCCCAGTATATAGTCTGCCAGCCCATATCCCCCAGTATATAGCCAGCTCCCTGCCCAGTATATAGCCAGCCTCTGGCCCCAGTAATAGCCAGCAGCGAAGGGAAGCCAAAAAGGTGAGTTTTTATAATTTTTTTACTTTGAGGTAAGCCGATGAGTTTGGGTTTTCAGCACATTTTTGTGCTGAAAAAATAGCAGGCTTATACTCGAGAATATGGGGATATTTATATATTATATATAATATATAGTATATCGGATATATGTGTTGTTCACATTGAGTGAATACGCATACTTCGCACATTCAATATAATTTATTTTAGTAGCACCATAATAATGTACTGAGCACATCGGTGGAAGCCTCTCCACACTTCTCACCACAACTATAAAACTATAATGAGAAAAAGTGTCATTTTATATGAAGCCATAAAGGCCGATAAAAGCCAAGTTCCCCGTACTACAGACCATTTAGAAGTCAGGAAGGAGGACAAGATGCGGAGCCAGATTCTGTAGAATTTAATGATACCAATTAATTTTCTTAGCTGACTCCAATAATGATACTGTCCTACGGTATCTCTGAGGATGAAGCAATGCTTTTATAGCACATCCCATAAATGTGGTGAGATGTTGGCATGTATCATTTTTCCAGCCCAAGTGCATCCTAAACATTGTGGTAAAATAAAGTAGAAACGTTTTAGTTCTCCTTGTTAAAGAAAAATTGAAAAATGAAATAAAAACAAAATATAAGAACATAGCCTCAATATAACGTAATAACTATAGTTACTGTGTTCCCAAATGGGTCATCACCCACATCAATCCTTGTCCCCACTGCAATTCACAAAATGGGGCTGTCCCAAAAAATACTCTTATTCCTTATGCACAGAATAAGGGATTGTTTTCAGATCTTTGGAGGTCTTTTCACTTGGACACCAGGGATTAGAAGAATAGTGGGCCGAAAGTCCCCCTGGGTTTTCCCTGTAAATCAAGCACCAAAGTGTATGGATGACTATGCTTCAAACACTTCTATGGGTCTGCTGGGATTGGATCATTCACAGAGAGAACTCAGGGGAACTGTGCCCCAATCACTAGGTGTTTCAGTGGTGGCCTCCTCTGAATCTTATACATTTTCCCTAGTTTATTTCAGGGGATGTCCCCTTTAAAGGGGTTTTCTAGGAATTTTAAAAATCATGTGGTGGCTTTGGCCAATGATTGGCCTCCTCGAATCTTGGAACAACAAAGGAAGTGACATCCCATGGTCAGATGAATCTGAGTCCCATGGTCAGATGAAGTGGAGTCCCATGGTCAGAAGAAGTGATGTCCCATTGTCAGAGGAGGTGTCGTCTTATGGTCAGAGGAAGTAATGTCTCCTGGTCAGAGGAGGTGATGTCCTATGGTCAGAGGAAGTGATGTCCCATGGTCAGAGGAAGGGACCTCCCATGTCAGAGGAAGTGACGTCTCCTGGTGCGATGGGGTGATGTCCTATGGTCAGAGAAAGTGATGCCAAATGGTAAGAGGAAGCTATGTCCTATATTTGAGGTGGCCATTCATTGGCCAATGAAGGCCCCATGACTTCCCGGAACTTCAGGTTGTTGCAGGGCCAAAAACAGGAGGTGTAAGATCATGTGTAAAAGGGAAGCTGGAGCAGGTATAAGAAGGTTTTCTTTTTTTTTGCTCTGGAAATTTCTGGAAAACCCCTATGAGTTGAAAATCAGTGACTTTTAAAGGAAGTGTAACAATTTAGTTTTGTAGTTGTATTACACTATTATTTGCAATTACCAGACTAAAACTTTGTAGATGTCCTACGTATGGAAGGGGTTTTTATTTCCTTTTTGCCTTTTGAGTGTTCATGAACAGTGAGTTGGGAAACATTGCACCTGCTTTGCCCATTACTTACCGTATGTTGCCTTTATTAGATGATTGCTTTGGTGGTCATTGATATTAAAAATACACATAAATGTAAAAATGTGAATAGTCAAAAATGTGATCTGTGTGATTGTTAGTAGATACTTGTGCGGTTACTTGATTTTTCTTTTTTACATAGTAAACTCGATTGCAGCTTTCTGCACATCAGATTTGCATTTGGCTGATGCGCGTTTTAAATTATAGGTTTTGATGCACTATATATAGCTATTAGGTCATGATCACATAACATTAGTGTGACAATTCTCTACAGAGATACTGATTCCATTTTAGTATTTGAGCTGTGAAATTTCCACCGGGTTTCTATTGAGTTGATACAATTATGTGTGCTCACAGGAACATCCATTGTTTGAAGGGCTCTTGATCCCGTCTTATCAGAGTGTGTACTTTCTATAACATTCCTACTCATAAGGAAACAATATCCAATGTGTCAAGAAAGAAGAAGAGGTAACAACTGCAGATCCTTTTACATTGACCACAAAATTGGGTTGTAAATTCTGTTCTGGCGGGGTCCAGGAAATAATTGGGTCCAGGAATTTTACCTGTTTTCTGGTGCAACCTAAGGACTGTTATAGAAAGTAAAAAAAGAAAGAAAGAAGGAGACCAGCTGGGTGCACTGTAGCACTGCTCTCCAACGGGCTGCGCAAGACAGGTGCTTTTGCGTGTGCGTGGGACTTGCAGACAGCCGGATAGCATCAACGGCTGTCCGCAGTGCTTGCTGTTGGTACAAAGAAAGATTTTTTTATGAAGGGGCAGGCATAATTTATTATCGGATGGAGCCAGGAGCCGCTCGCCTGACATAGGCCTGAGCACCTCCATCTCATTGGCATAGTTTTATAAATTTGGTTTTGCGGTGAAAAGGACGTTCAAGAACATAAGAAAAACTGTTACAGTTAACCCCTAAGGTAACGAGCGTTACACTAGTGACAGTCTACCACCAGTAAATCAGGGGGTAGATGTCCTTTAACCATCTCCATCAACACCAACCCATAAGTGACTCTCAACTGAAAGGTGAATGTGTGTAAGGATCTACAGACCCTTGGGGTTTTGATAGTTTGGAACAAAGTGAGCAATCAAGTATCAAGTCCTCTAATGCCGGGTAGATAAGAGGCGATGAGGATTAGCCACACACTAAGGCCCCTCTCCCTACTGTTTAGTCAACTAAAATAAAAATCTTAAAAGGGAAGGATCTGTGAATACAACAATTTTTGATCATATCAGAAAAGATCTTTCCAGGATGCGTCACGTTGCTGCAAACATGAAGGAAATCCTGAGCCAAGTCTTTCCAGTGCCAGTTCCTTCATGATTTTTTTCGTTTGAGTGTTTACTGTGTTTACTGTGTGAGTGACGCATGGAGTAGATTTGCTAGATAAACCTGTTCTTCTCTTTATACAATTTTTAAAAGTAATTGAAAGGGGGAGGGGATAGAAGACGATTGCACGTGGCGTAAGAAAAGTTATCACTTGTAAATATAAGGAGATCGGAAGTGAAGGAGCCGTCTGGCTGATTTTTTCTTTTGTTCAGAATGGTGTTAAATTCTAAAATAAGATGGATTCACAGTACTAGTCCCTCATTACTTACACTCACTATAAACCACATAATATATAGTCTCACCAGACCTCCTCTCCAATTTTGTTGGGTCTCCTGAAAGACTCCACTTTTTATCTCCTCTCAACAACAAAAATGACTGTGGCCATAACAACTAAGGAACCTGAAAAACTTGCATTTTATTTTTTTTTTCTCAAGCAATGAGATGGCTTTTTCTATAATGTTGTCCATTTACATACCAGTTTATGCTAATTTTTTGGCATACCAAAGACAAGAGATAAGCTAATAATAGACTAATCACTAAACTATTATATTGCAAAGGCTTTTTCAGGAATAAGAGGGCAAATTTAAATATCTTAGACAAGTCCTTTAAAGGGAACCTGTCAGCATAAATTAACACCATAATTTACTGCCAGTCTGTTATCAAGTAGATCATATTTCTTTCATGCATTGAGGCAGTATCCAGACGATCAATTTGAAATGATATGTAAATTGGCTGTCAAGCCCCCCCTCTCAGAATGGCCACTTTACTTTAATTGATGTCTCTACATCAAAGGAGAACACAATGGTGCTCATTTACTAAGGGTCCGTGGACCGAACAAATGTCAGATATTCACCGATTTCAGATTTGCTCCTCATTTAAAGGATATTGTGTCGCACGCGATTGGATTTTGGCGTAATCGCAATGGCTTTCATGCGACACAAATAGGGGGTCGGGCCGTCGGACGATCCGACGGATTCAGACAAACCGCGGGATTTAACTTGTGTTGCAAGACAAGTACTTACATGCACCGGGAGGAAGATGGTGAACTCCGTCGGACCTGATCAGGGAAGCAACACATTCAGCAAGTCAGGCGGACAATGTAAGTGAATCACGGCACAGTACATTGTCGTCGGACAATGCACCTTTGTGTTCTCCTCCGGCCCGGGTAAGTAAATGTGCCCCTATAACTTATAATGATATCATATTGTATAATGGCAATCACATTGGAGGTGGCTTTAGGAGTGCTTAAAGGGTGGGACACTTTTCAATAAATCTCTTGTATTAGACAGGTCTCTGCATGTATAAGTACCTGTACTTTTGCCTTCTTTGGGAGCTGCATCCTTTCCCTGTTCTCAGCATGCTGCGCTCTGCATATATACACAACTTCCTCTTTCTCATTCCTTCAGTCCGTCCTCCACTGTGAATTTTTTTCTCAGTTTATCTCACTGACTGTCATAGCTCCTGCTGCAGCTCCTCCTATTCATCAGTGCACAGACGTATAAACAAAGATCCACATAGAGATTACAGACAGCACTAAAGTAAGTATCACAGATGATGAATCAATTGATAAATATTCATGGATTATTTTTAAGGCAGTAAAGGCATGTTGGCAATTTATGTAAAAGAGTGGCCAACCCCACCCAGCTCTCTGCCTCGGTAACTTTATAGATACATTTGGCATCACTGTAAAGTTGATTTTCTAGATGAACTTACGATACTGGGTCTTGAAAGAATCATGATTTGAAAGGTTTGGGCTGCTTGACAGTATACTCGTAGTGTTTTAATAGGTCACTTTCTGCTGACAGGTTCCCTTTAAAGGAACACTATTCATGATAATATCTGACCATAGTGTTTGGCAGTCCTGGATTAATATGGGGATTAATCTCCTAATCATCTGCTCTTTCTTTTGTTGCATGTGGCTGGCTAGAGGGGCAGGGCTTACCATAGGGGTGGTGTTTGACAACATTTTATTGTTTTTTGAAGAAGGAGGCTCCTGCTCCATCCAGTTGATTATATCCAAATAAAGACAAAGAGGATTTAGGAGGGGCAATGACGGAGACCCCGGGATTAAGAATTTTTTAATCACTTTGAGATAATACTATCAAATAATGGGATTAAATTATTAGATTATCCATGGAAAGGTTGGGATATGTTTTTATTTTTTGTGCATTTTTTATCTTTTATCTCATGTCTAGGGCCAGCTGTATTTGCAGTCTGTAGTGGATTATTGCTGATGTCCGACTATCTTTCATTTGTAAACATGGATGAGATATCACATTTTATGTCTTGTTGTTTAAAAAAAAAAAAATAAGCGTTTCTTAATTCTCCTTATAAAGTAACCATGGAGAACTCACTGGCATTTTGTTTAATTTAAATATTTAGTCCCTGGCCGCACTAAGCTGTTATATGATTTTACTAGAGCTATTTTTTACTGTTTTAGTGCTTATCCTATTTTTAGAGCAGTCTTGTTTCATTGTAGATATTTAGCTAAAAATGGCTATTGGTCCTGTGCCGGTTATTATTATTGTTCTCCACGAGTTCTGCTGAAGTTCTGTAAATTTGCTTTCTGATTTCTGCCTACGGTACCTGTATGATAAAAGGTACAACATTTTGATCATATAAACTGCCATATATTTAATGCTTTTATTCATATTTATTATTTCACAATTTCCTTTCCACTTCAATAATTGCTTATAAAGAGGTGCCACAAAGAGGGTCTCCCGATTACAGAGCAAACCCCTACTGTAATTATGGGTCTAAGGATCAATGATTTAAAGTGAACCTGTCACCAAGTATAATTGGTGCAAATTGACCCCATTTCATTCCAATATTCTGGTGTGAAGTAATAAGCTCTTGTTTAGTGCATGGTGGCTCAGTGGTTAACACTACAGCCTTGCTAAGTCCCATCCAGGTGAACAAAGAGTTTTTATGTTCTATCCATATTTCCGCGGGTGTCCTACGTTTCTCCAAAACATACTGGTAGGTTTATAAGGTTGTGAGCCCCATGGGGACAGTGACTGATTTGGAAAGCTCTGTGCAGCTCTCCGTAATCTGTGTGCGCTATATAAATAATGGAATTATTATTAGTGTAACAATTTGGTCATGACGGTCCAACACATCTCCACATATGAACAACAGGACTCCTACTATCACTACAGTCTTTGCATCCCTCCGATCATGTGACCACGGCCTGGGGGCTTTCCATTTTCCAATCTGTGGACATTGATAGCCAAGGTGTCTCTTCCAATGATTCTTTGGTTTTGAACAGTTCACCATAGAGAATCCGTTTTTTACAATCTGTGATATCCATACAATCTAGTATACTGTAGGAAATGGTTTTTAAGAGGTTGATGGGCTGCAGTACAACTGCACAGGTTATACATACTGCACAATGTATTAGATACTCCTAATGTGCAAATATTGTTATGAGCATAACATTTAAAAAAATATGAAATTATGAAAAAATATCTACTATAGATCCTTCCCCTTTCCATCGATTTATTTTCATTGTTAAATTATTTACACCAGCCCCTACCCCTAGTATATAGCCACTATTCCCTGCCCCCAGTATATAGCCAGCAGTACCTTCCCCCTATTATATAGCCAGCAGCCCCTACTCCCAGTATATAGCCAGCTGCCCCTGCCCCCAGTATATAGCCAGCATCCCCTGCCCCCAGTAAATGGCCAGCAACCCCTGCCCCAAGTATATAGCCAGCAGTAAATTCCCCCTATTATATAGCCAGCAGCCCCTGCTCCCAGTATATAGCCAGCAGCCCAGCAACCCCTTCCCCCCAAAATTTAGCCAGCAACCCGGTCCTCAGTATCTTGCTGGCAGCCCCTGCTTCCTAGTATATAGCCAGCAGACCCTGCACCCAGTATATAGCCAGCAGACCCTGTCCTTAGTATCTTGCTAGCAGCCCCTGCCCCCAGTTTATAGTTGTAGTCCCTACCCTCAATATATAGCCAGAAACCCCTGACACAGTATTTAGCCAGCAGCTCCTGTTCCATGTATCTAGCCAGCAGCACATACTCAAGTATATATGGTAAATGTATATTTCTAAAACCTAGAGCATGGAATATCATAGACATTTGCAACAGGGACAGTTCAGGAATGTAATTTTAATATTTATCATACATTTTTAAATACTGTATCTTTGAAAAAATCTGATTGTTCAGAGCTAAAGATAACTGATGGTAGGTGAAATCCATTTCCCTCGCTGGTGAACCATGGAGCAGTTCATCGCTTTCCTCACACCTTTCATGCTTGGTAAGCATATGCCGCAATGTTCTTTCTTCCAAGACATTTTACATTAATCTGTCTATCCAGTCTACGATAAAATCTGTTGCAGTCGCTGGTTTTATAACTTATTTTAGAAAACCTGTCCATGTTCTGCTCTTACAATTTTTTCTGGAAAACTGCCCTTTCTATGAACTGCCAGTTTAAAGTGAAGGAATCCACAGACAAGGCAGCCGACGAAAAACACAATAGAAAAAAAAATTTCCTTTTATCGGTGAATTTAAAAATTTTATACATAAGGATCCAAGTATCATACACAGAAGATTTTGGTTACCTCTGGCTCTCTGCTCTATGTTTACAGCAGGTCCAACAACTGATCGTTGGGTAGTCATGGGGCTTGTTTGAACCCTCTCCCCCAGTGACCAAGCAATGACATGGCATGTCCTGCTGATAGTTGTGTGTAGTTATTTGGTTCCTCGTAGATGGTAGTAAAAGGATGTAAACTAACACCTTTGTTGGTCTTGGATAGTAAATGGTTAATAAGGCAGATTGTAGCATCTATGTTCTAGGGTATGGAAGGGGTGAATGCAAAGATTACTGGGGGATAATAAGTCAGAATAACAATTACTGGTCAAGGATAGTAAGGGGTAACAAGGCAGCATTTATGGTAACATTTATGGTCTAGGGTAGGGAAGGGATAAATGTAAGGATAAATATCAAGGGTAGTAAAGGGGTAATAAGGCAGATAGTAACATCTATGGTGCAGGGCAGGGTAGAATGTATCAACAACTGGTCAAGGGTAGTAAAGACATCTATGGTCTAGGGTAGCGAAGGGGTAAATGTAACAATTACTGGTCAAGGATAGTAAGGGGTAACAAGGCAGCATTTAAGGTAACATTTATGGTCTAGGGTAGGGAAGGGATGAATGTAAAGATAACTTGATCAAGGATTGTAAAGGGGTAATGAGGCAGATAGTAAAATCTACGGTCTAGGGTAGGGAATTTAAAGATTACTGGTGTTCACTGGTAATTCATGGGTCAGATATTATACCTGATATAAATTATATAACTACCAACACTCTCAGCCTTTTTCCACACTGATCACATGGAACTCCCTCTTTCTGCCCAGCAGAGATCATAAAGAAATAGTTCATAAATGATAAATGACAAAGTTTTCACTATAATATGGTAAAGATCTTAATGCAGAACTGCACGGTCACAACTGCAGAAAAAATGTTAACAAAAGGTGGAGTATCACTTTAACATTTAACAGTATTACATTTCTGTTAAAAGAGCTTAAAGGGGTATTGCCATGAAGGTAAGATTCTTAAATATATTCAGGATTACAAAATAACATATTCTCAAATTTACATTACAAAAATACATTTCACGTATATAATTCCAATTTTGGTTGTCCCTGATTACGATCATAATTCTTCTGACTATGGTCGGGCCGGGTAGATTCTTCTCATGAATATCTTCTCCTGTCTGCATCCTGCCCCTCCCCCTTTCATTACAACATGAGCTCAGACACTCACAGACAATTCCTGCCGGCAAGCAGTGTGCAAAGACTTACTCTACAAACTACATATAAGATCTTTATAGCAGGGTAAAGACATACAGCAGAGCTGACTGTGTGTGTCATAGCTGAGATTTAGCATCTATATGGATCTCATCATCTCTGATCGGTCTCATCTCTCTTCTTCTATGCGTCAGATACTAGTGAATGTTCAGAAGCTAAATGAAAGTGCAGACAAACATTGACCCTAATAATCTAAGCACATTGTCAGCACACAGCATCTCATAGCACTACAGGAATCATAAAGCATCTGCTTATAGAGTCCCCGCCCACACTGTGGAATATTACACTGAACATCACTGAGTGATTGGAACTAAAACACCAATATAACTGATTGAAATGGTAAAGTGAGGCAGTTAAAAAATATCTTTATTGTGTAAACATTAAAATTTGAGAACTCTCTTTCACGGGTAGACCCCTTTAAGGACATTGGTGCTAAAAATTTGGTGATGTGTAAAGTAAACAAATTTCAGAACCCACCAATCCCGTATCCTAATGATCAAAAGTTCCTTGAACAATTTTGATGAGACATTTTACCACCTTTTCCCCCTTTCAGCTATTAGCAGGTGCTTCCCTTCATTGTGAATGGGTTTTGCCATTCATGTTAATACAAGTAATTGAGTTCAGCACATGTTCTTGCTCTATACAGAGATGTTGTCTATTCAGTATTCAATTTCAATGGAAAATGAATCTTTAAGACAGTCTGTGGAATATGACCGTATTTCATATTCTTTCAATTTTGTTCGCTGGCCGTGAAATCAGTTTGTAACAATGCTCTTTCTTCTCCTTCTTCATTCCTACTCCATTCTGTAATCCCAAGATGACTCATATCAACACCAAGAAGAGCGAATTCTAAAATAGAATATGTGCCGGTGTGTCGAGGATGCGGTGGATTGTGCTTATATATGCAGAATAAATGAGCTAAAATTAGTTTTGCCGTGAAACACAGTTATGATTTTAAAGTAGTAACAAGATGAGCTGACACTAGAGGTAGAAGACTGATATTTAACAAAAGGGAAAGTATATTTTTATTTCCATGCCTGTACTATGTGCAGTACTTTAGTGAAATGCTCTCTGGGTGTTGCCAAGTGCCATGTGGTCCATGTTATGTATCTACATATACTCTCCTTGTGCTACACAACTTAAAGGGAACCTGTCAGCAGAAATTGACCTAATAAACCACTACCCGTTTGTTGCCAAGCAGCTGAACACCTTCCAGATCTTCCAGATGTTTCTTTCATGGCCCAGTGTGGTGACATCATCCAGAAAATCTACTTTGAAGTAAGATGTAAACTGGTTGTATAAAGTCAAGGAGGTGTAGGTTTTAACACTGTAGTCAAGCTCTCTTTCCTCAAAAAGCCTCCCTTACTGTTATTGATGGTCCTGCATCCAGAGACATCACTAACCAGATCTCCTGAAGTCCCTTGCATGATGTTAATCACAGAGGAGGAGGCATTCAGAGCTCAAGGTACAAGCTCAGGAACAGGGTGCCAGTTCAGGGTTCCGGATCAGGACAGGATACGGGGTTCTGGATCAGGCCAGGATACAGAGTTTTGGATCAGATCAGGATGCAGGGTTCCGGATCAGGTTAAGATATACAGGTTCCAGATGCAGGTTCAGGATATCGGGTTCCACATCAAGTCAGGATACAGGGTTCTGGATCAGGTCAGAATACAAGGCTCCTGATCAGGTCAGGACACATGATTCTGGATCAGGTCAGGAATCCGGGGTTCCATATAAAGGTTTAGGATATGGGGTCCAGGATCAAGTCAGGATACAATCTTGAATACAGACTCCAGTTCAGACTAGGATTCAGGGTACTATCTCAGGCCCGATACAGGCTCAAATACAGGTTCTAGTGCTGCTGGCAGAATATAGGGTTCCAGAGCTGCTAGAAGGAATACTACGGGTTACAGAAGTATCGGATAAGACTGCCGTTCACAGAGTCAGGTATCAGAAGAAACAAATAACATCCCTGAATGCACTCAGTACAACTGCACAGGTTATACATACTGCACCAATGTATTAGCTACTCCTAATGTGCAAATATTATTATGAGCGTAATATTTTAGAAATTATGAAAAAATATCGACTATAGATCCTTCCCCTTTCCATCAATTTATTTTAATTGTTAAATTATTTACACCAGCTCCTGCCCCTAGTATATAGCCAGTATCCAATGCCCCCAGTATATAGCCAGCAGTACCTTCCCCCTATTATATAGTTAGCTGCCCCTGCTCCCAGTACATAGCCAGCAGCCCCTGCCCCCTAGTATATAGCCAGCTGTCCTTGCCCCCAGTATATAGCCAGCATCCCCTTCTCCAGTATCTAGCCAGCGGCACCTCCCCCCTATTATATAGCCAGAATCCCCTGCCCCCAGTATATAGCCAGCAACCCTTGACCCGAGTCTATAGACAGCTAGTTCCTGCCCCCAGTATATAGCCAGCAGTCCCTGCCCTCAGTATATAGCCAACTAGCCCCTGCCCCCTAGTATATAGCCTGTAGCCCCTGACCCCCAGTATATAGCCAGCAGCCCTTTCCTCCAGTATATAGCCAGCAACCCCTTTCCCCAAAATTTAGCCAGTAACCCGCTCCTCTCAGTATCTTGCTAGCAGCCCCTGCTTCCTAGTATATAGCCAGCAGACCCTGCACCCAGTATATAGCTAGCAGACACTGTCCTTAGTATCTAGCCAGCAGCCCCTGCTCTCAGTATCTTGCTAGCAGCCCCTGCCCACAGTATGTAGTCTGTAGTCCCTACCCTCAATATATAGCCAGAAACCCCTGACACAGTATTTAGCCAGCAGCTCCTGTTCCATGTATCTAGCCAGCAGCACATACTCAAGTATATATGGTAAATGTATATTTCTAAAACCTAGAGCATGGAATATCATAGACATTTGCAACAGGGACAGTTCAGGAATGTAATTTTAATATTTATCACTGGTGGCCTAGGGCAGTAAAGATATCAGTGTCAGTGGTCCTGGTGGCCTAGGGCAGTAAAGATATCAGTGTCAGTGTTCCTGGTGGCCTAGGGCAGTGAAGGTGATGGTCTAAATGTTCCTGGCAGTCTGGGGTAGTAATGGTATCAGCTCTCCTAGCGGTCTATGACTTTATAAGCTTTTACTGACAGCTCTCTTGATGGTCTAGGTTGGTGGAGGTATTAGCCTCAGGATTTCTGGTGCTCTTGGCTAGGGAAGGTATAAGTGTCAGCATTCCTGGTGGTCTGAGGAACCATTAGGACTACAGTCAATGTACCTGGTGGTCTAGGACCGTGATGATATTGGTAACAGCCTCCTTCGTGCTCTATGCCAGTGATGATATCCATGTCAACAATTCTGGTGGTCTAGGGCAGTGATTTTCAACCAGTGTGCCGCAACACATGGTCGGGTGTGCCGCGGGGAAAGTTCCCCAAACTATGGTGCCCCTTGTGTTTTGTTTCCCAGCAATACGCAGCGATGCGCAGTCCGGGCTTCTTACAATGTAGGAGACGTGTACAATAACACATGCGCAAGCTTTGAACCTCGCGCAACAAAATGGCATCACCGAGGCCGGCGCATCATCCTGAGAGCGGAGAGACTCTCGCATTTGCCCACCGCCAATGTAATGCCCGCCAATAATGCTGACTACATGACCTTTTGCCTGAGTATATGAACTGTTGGCAGAATACTCAGCATATGAGCTGGTACTTGTAGTACTCCAGCAGTATACTGCATATAACAATGAGAAATACTATAGTCATGAGGCTGGAGTACTACAAGTACCAGCTCATATGCTGAGTATATGAGCTGGCACTTCATGGCCATAGTACTTCTCATTGTACCCCTTTATTTTGCAGTATATGAGCCACATAATAATCAGCACCATATACTAAAAACAGGGAGAAACAGAACTGTTGAGGAAGAGCTTCGTGTGTGTCTTTCCACCATTCCTGCCAGGATATCCCTTTTGTGTTTATCGAAACAGGCCCAGGTTTCACACTGAGTAAAATAAATCTAGAATCTATATTATTAACTTATATGTATAATATGACTGTTTTAGTGTCATTTTGTGCTATTTTGGTTGGTGGTGTGCCCCAGGATTTTCTAAGTATAAAAAGTGTGCCGCGGCTCAAAAAAGGTTGAAAATCACTGGTCTAGGGCATGGTACATATTAGTATCAGCATACTATTGGTCTATAGTAGTGATGGTATTAAGGTCAGAATTCCTGGTGGTCTATGGAAGTGACAGTATACCAGTTGGTGTAGCATGGGGAAAGTATTAGTGTCGCCATTCTTGGTGTTCTACTTTAGGTATTAGTGTCGGCATTAGGATATGTACTCCTAATGGTCCAGGACTGTGAGGGTATTAGTTTCAGCATTCCTTGTTGTTGATATTAGTATTTATGGTGGTCTTGGTATTAGCTGCAGCATTCCTTGTGGTCTAGAGAGGTGAAAGTACTAGTGGTTGAGGGAGGTGATGGTATGAGCTTTCCTGCCTGTCTTGGGTGGAAGGGGGAGTTGTTAACGGTATAAGTGTTTTTATTCATGGTGGTCTAGGGCAGTCAATGTATTAGTGTCAGTGTTCCTGGTGGTCTAACAGGTGGTAAGAGGTATTAGTGTCAGAATTTTTAGAATATATATGTTGCATACAAGTGAATTACATATGGATTACCTGACGAAGGTCCGAGTACCGGACCTAAACGCGTTGTGATATTTTAATCAATAAAATCCGATATTAATTATATATATCAGGAGTCTGGAACATCATTGAGCGCTCGAATCGACGTGTAACGAAGCTTCAGTAGAATCGGTACATATTTTATATAGACATACTGGGGCAGATTTACTTACCCGGTCCATTCGCGTTCCAGCGGCACGTTCTCTGCGCTGGATTCGGGTCCAGCCGGGATTTATTAAGGCAGTTCCTCCGACGTCCACCAGGTGGCGCTGCTGCGCTGAAGTTTCCTGGAACACACTGGAATACACCGAGCCGGGCTGAGTGAAGGTAAGTGCAAGCTCCGCGACACATTTTTTGTTTTAAATGCGGCGTTTTTTCCGAATCCGTCGGGTTTTCGTTCGGCCACGCCCCCGATTTCCGTTGCGTGCAAGCCAGCGGCGATGCGCCACAATCCGATCGCGTGCGACAAAATCCCGGGGCAATTCAGGGGAAATCGCCGCAAATCAGAAATATTCGGGTAACACGTCGGGAAAACGCGAATCGGGCCCTTAGTAAATGACCCCCACTGTGTCTCCATGATAATGGTATTACTGGATATTACTATCCACGCGCATGTTGACATGTATAAAAGTTATTAATTAACATATTGATACAACACAAAACTGTCAGAAAAACTGATAAAATAGTTATGTGAGGGAAGGGGCTGAGAGTGAGAGAAATGAGGTTTTAGGATTTGAGCTTGACCTGCAAATATTGCTAGGAAACTAATCGAGCGACAAAGACGAAAGTAATTATGTTTACAAAAAAGACAACTGCCAGCGACGGATTAAGCAAACCATGGGCCCTGGGCAGTATAAAGATTTTGGGCCTGATCCGGTCTTGAGTTTTACAGACATAGATACAGCCTATTACCCCTGATCCTCTGCTATATTTCATTTGAATTTAAATTACAGGCACGTTTTTAAAAAGCCCCACACTGTGATCCGAAAAATCTGACATCATTGCCAAGAATTGATAACAACATGTGATTTGTTTTTTGTAACTTTGGTAATTCTGACTAACAATGTAACACAAGTCGCCACAAATCACATATGCGTTTAGTAATGCGTTTGTGTCCTCTATTATTACACCACATAGCTATTCTTTATTTACTTACTTCACCCTCCTAATTTACATTTAGCACCACTTAATGATTTTATTTACAGATCCATCCTGACGATAACACCCCCCAATAAATTCATATATAGCCTGTTTTTATATGGACCTTTAATTATTAATATGCAGATCCTTTTAGTTATATACAGTTCGCCCAGGTTCATTATATATATACAGCTCTCACAATTTCATTATGTACAGCCCCCATCTCACTATATACCAATCCCCCAGTCTTATTATATGCAGGCCCAACACACAATTTACCCTCATTTCCATATATACAGTCCCCATATACTGTTTCCTCCATATCATTATATACAGATCCCCCAGTTTCATTGTATACAGCCCTCTCATGCACAGTTTCCACCATAGTATTATATCCAGCACAGGGCCGCATCTGCCATGAGGCAAGATGAAAATCATGTGTCAGGCGGCAGATGGCAGCTTCCTGAAGGGGGCGGCATTGCACAGCCCAGTAACCTAAGGCAGACCCACAGCCCGTGCTTCTATAGCCAGTGCTGCCGCCCCACTAGAAGAAAAGACCTTGCTGGAGAAGTCACCACAGAGGTGACAATGCTGCTGTACAGAAGATTAACCCCTTAAGGACGGAGGGTTTTTCGCCTGCTGCTTTTTCTTTTTTATATTTTTGTAACACCCTGCGGTTAGCGGAAGTCACTTGCAATATTTTACAACAGTCTATAACATATATCCACTTATAACAGTCTCCACTTTTATGCTATGACCTTATAACATTATATTGGAGAATCTCATGTAATTAAGTGCAAATATATGTGTTATGAGATACTTCTATGAATATTAACCCCTTCAGGACTCAACCTATTTTGTCCTCAGGGACACATTTTTTTTTCAAATCTTCCCTGTGTCACTATAAGTGGTTATCGCTTTGGAACGCTTTAACATATCCAGGGGATTTTGAGACACAAATTGTACTCTGAATTAGTTTAAAAAAAAATTGTGTTTTGTTATAAAAAAAAATGGAAATATGGCAAAAATGTCAAAAAATTCTTCATTTTCAGAAATCTGTCCCTGGTCAAGTGATAGCCCAGAGAGTGCACCTGTGTGACATCACATGACCAGGGACAGATTTCTATGCACTGGAAGTAAACATTCCAGTAGAGCATTCTATAGAATGACAGCAAGCGGAGATCTAGAAAACTGTGAGGAATTGATAGAGAAAGTATAGTGGAAAATTGTACAACTTTTCATTACTCAAACAATATCAATTACCGTATATAAAGTATATAACAATGATTTACTCACTCCTGGCATGGAAATCACATTGTGTATAGACATTTGTCCTTTGTCCCATTCAGTTGTCATTTAAGAAAATGTTAAATACATTTCTGGAATGCAGTATATATATATATATATCATGCAGGTACCTTACTATTTTTGACTCGTTCATTTTTACACAAACACTAAGTGTGTTATGGGTTTAGGAGGCAACTCTTCTTTATCTTTCTGATCACAACGATTCTGGCAGCTGAAACCTATAACAATCAACTTTGAAATGGTTTTTTCTGGTTGTTAAAATGAATAACATAAGATTAGGATAGTTCAACGATATCAGGTGGAATGAGTGGGTGCTCAGCTGCAGTAAACCACCGCCATTCGCTGCAGTTCTTCTGATGCTGTAAAGAGGTGATCATAGGGCGTTACAGATTGCAGTGATTGTACAATGCATATCATCAATGATTATTGCAGAATATGACACTGGGGGTCATTTATCTTCTCTCTGTTTGATTTGGCTTGTTTTTGCCTGTCTTTATTCCATCTGCTTCTTTAGTAATTTATCAATCTCACTTTTTCCTTGTGTTAAATTAGTGTTTTTTTTATTTCATTTACCTCTTTATCTCCCTTTTTGAGAGATTTTTTATTAATGTGTCAAAAATGTCACAAAAATGTCTCAAAAATGTCACACAAATGTCTCAAGTCGCTTCTTTCCATTTCCCATAAGTTTCCCTTAAGTATGGTTTCGTCTGGAGTTTTTTGCGGCAAAAACTGTCTCAAATTTAAGACCATTTGAAATGATAAATTTACGACATTTAGCACATCTGGAATAGAAGATAAACAAACGTCCGAAGGACAATTCAAAATGTCCCCAAAAAGGTGCAAAAATTGCAGTGTGCCAAAAAAAGTCTCAAAAAAGACAGAAAAAAAGGAAGAAAAATAAAGATAAATGTCCCCCATTGTGTCACAAATTTTGTAGTGATCTCAAGGTCACCTGTCTATTCAGCGCTTACTAAATAACGACCAACCCAGATTTTTTCTCAAACATTGGGCACAACCTTTCTAAAAATAAAAACACTTTTCATAAGGAGGTGAGCACGAAAGGAGCGCTTATGTTTTCACTTTGCTCTGTATATCTATTGCCCTATACAAACACTAATTTGTTTATACTGGAAATATTGCATTGTGCTGCAGGGCGTTCTAAGACCTACCTCCAGTCTTTCCATCCCAGGCTGATCGGATCCATTAAATAACATTACTCTTTTACAGTGAATTCACATGGCGGAATTAAAAATTCAGAAACTAAAACAGTCTCCTGTTCCCTAAAATATTCCCTAGTTTATCATCCCAAACAGCCCCCTCATGGTTATATTATATACAGCCCCCTCAAGGTTGTTTTGTATACAGCCCCCTCATGGTTAGTTTGCATAAAGCCCCTTCACCCCCTTGGATTCATTATGTACAGCCTTATGTGGGCCCCCCAGCAGCTCTGGGCCCAGGCACTTGCCCAGGTAGGACCAGTGATGGTGTCGGCCCTGCTCAAGACATCCCATAGAGCAAGGTACTTGGGCAATAAAACTTAATGAATAGAAATCAAATATCAAGAGAAAAAGCAACAAATGTCAAACTGTGTGTTAAATAATACAGGCGTGTGTCATAGCCAGAAGGATGGGAGCAGCGGAGATTCTGTTGAGGATCGGGGAGCAATTGCCCTGCTCACTAAACATCTTGTAACCTCAAAAGAGAATTCTAGCCCTAACAAGGGCAGTACCCAAATTTTGTTCCTTAAGTGGCTACACTGGCCCTATGACGTTGATAATTACTGTACTGGTGGTCTAAAACACACAGTTTAACATATGTTGTTTTGTCACCTGATATTTGAGATCTATTCATTTTAATATAGTTAGTAAAAGTTAAGTTTTATTACCCTAGTAAAGTGCTCTATAATATTCACTCCTTAAAATACCATGACATTTAGGAATGTTGTGTTTGCAGGTGTATCATAGAGGTGTAAGAGGGCTCATAGATTAAGCCTTATTCATACATACCAGCTGTTTGCTGCAAAATGCAGCAAACCCCCATCGCTAACACCCCTGATCTGTATTGTCATTGATTGTGGGTGTTTACATTTTAAATGGATGGAATTGTCACTCCCCATCGGGGGTTTGACAAACTGTGACCATGACAGCCTAAATTCTCTATGAGACTGCAGGGTCTGTCACACAACCTGATCTGTAACTGTGTTTTAGGGGTCAAAAAATAAAAAAAAGTTTAAGAAAATGTAAAATATTTAGTAAAAACCTAAAAGTTTAAATCACCCCCTCCCCTTAGTAAAGAAATAAAAATAAACAAATAAAATCATAACATGTTAGGTGTTGTGGCTCTCCAAAATGCTCAATCAATCAAAATAATAAAAGTTATTCTCAACCGTGAACCTCGTAACAGAAAATGATGTCCAAATGTCCAAAACACCACTTTTCGCCAGTTTCCAACATGCACAAATTTCTATAAAAAGTGATCAAAGGGACCTTAAAAAAAGACCTTAAAATTGTGATCTCATCCTGTAAAAATTTACACAGCTCCATACACCAATGTATGAAAAAGTTTTTGGCCTCAGAATATGGGGAAATAAAGAATTTTTTAAAATTGGTACAAAAGATTACAAAAATGTTTATATCTACTAAAACATAATAAAACCTATGTAATCTTACCCATCCAAAGAATAAAGGGGAGATGTCATTTGGACCGCACAGTATATGTGGTTACACAGTTCTCCAGGACCATGTTGCATGTTCAGTCCTAATAATGGATTCCATTTTAAATCCAGTTTATTGAGGATGGGATCAAATGGGGGGGGGGGGCATATCAAACAGCATGGAGTATAGTTCTTTCTTTGCCCATGTTAATATAGTTACCCCAGGTAATCCTAAACTGCACTTCATTAAATGTCAGTTTGTTTTTTTTCTCCGATAGAAGATGTTTCTTTCTACACCCAAACTTTCTAAGTACCCGGGGCAATTTACATGAGTAATTTACCATAAATATTTAGTACTCTGCATATTGTGTGATTTTTATATTGTCGCTGTGCATTCTAATCATTTCCTCTCCATGTGTTTAGGAATTACATTGAGTTAATGAATTTATTGTTCAGGATTCATCAGTTGTCTGTGAATCATTTTAATAAACTCTGTATTGTGTGTCTGATGAATAGTTATAGCAATAGGAAATAACCCGCAGACCGGTGCAGTACAAGTAGAACTAGAATAGCACTCAGTTTTTTCCTCCACTGCTTACAGCCTTTGCATTGGACCTATAGGGTAAATCTGCAGCATTATGGTATTGGTTGAAATGACACTATTTTGGTACTATATAACACTGGATGTGTTGTACAGTGGGTTAAAAGGAAATCTACCATCAAATCAAGCATGGATAAACCAGGGACACATACCCATAGATCCAGGCACTGTTATTGTGCTAATCTTCTTACAGTTGTTATCCATGTCCTCCTTCCTTTTAAAATCAACTTTTAAAATGATGCTAGTGAGCCATAAAAGCTACTTGGGTGGATCCAAAGAACCCCTCTTTTCTCTAGCTTCACAGGCTGTTACACTTTCCCACCTTCCTCCTCTGCTGCCTCAGCACTTTACCCCCCCCCCACCTGATTTAATCTCACTGAAGCCCAGGAAGTTTCAGCACACAGTGCACACTGTAACAGCCCATGAATCTGCAGCACAGAGGGGATCTGGGAACGGTCACAGTGACCTTTCAGGCTCATTAGCATACATTTAGAAGTTAATTTTAGAAGGAAATTAAAAGCACTGCCTTAATCCCTTAGCTGTTTTAAAAAAATCAGGTTGTAAAACTATTTGCAACTCACCTGACGTGAGTCCAATGATATTAATGGGGTCCTGCATATACAGTGTTCACTGCACTGCTCTGGCTCCATCTCACATTGAGAGAGAGACAGAGAGGAACTGTATGACTTGGCGCTGCTACATCATTAACCACTCCTTCAGAAAGGTGGGGGCTTAGAGAGAGACCTGGCTATATGAAGACCCGGCTATATGAAGACCTGGCTATATGAAGAGAAATCAACCTCATGCTGGGTAAGCAATGTTAGCGTCACTGAGGAGGGTGGTTACACTGCAGCTCTCTACCTCCTTCAGAGTCTAGAGAGTAAAGAGTCTTTTTTTTAGAAGAATGTTGGCTCTAATCCCATGGTTAGAGACATTAGTGGAACATGTACAGTCGGTACTGTGTGTATTTTACTCTTTAAGGTTTTCTTATCTGCGTTTGTTTGATTTCTGATGAGCCACAGCTTTTTTTTTAGGAAAAATACCACTAGGGTGCCCTTTAAGGAGTTGTAACACACAGGATAAGACAGTGGGCATCTGACTGCTGGTCTCTATTTGATGGAGATACAGGATTTACCAATCACATCTTTTTGGCATTTTCAACATTCCAATTCACTGTCCGTGTGGAGTGCTGAAGAGTCCTTGTGAATCTTAGGACCCCCACTAATCAGAGTATAGGGGTTTGGGATAACAGACATGATATAACTCCTTTACACTGGTGGGTGGCCAAACCAGCAACATCAAGCTTCTGATCTACATAGCCCTCCAGCCATCCCTAGATACAACTCCAAGGCAGGAAAGACATCTACCTCATCTCTAAACTGTGAGGACCTCTATATATCTTATTTCCGTGGACCTCTGTAAATTGTAAGTCTTTGGGGGAGATTTATCAAAAGGGTCTGAGGTAAAACTGCTCTAGTTGCCCATGGAAACCAATTAGAGCTCGGCTTTATTTTATAAACTGCTGTGGGAAAATGAAAGCTGAGCTCTGATTGGTTGCCATTAGCAACGAGAACAGTTCTGCTCTCAGACGGTGTATTATCTCCAGTGAGATGCCCAATGGTATAAATAGCAAGCCTATAAAACTTTACCTTTTCTTTTGCAAAATCAGTTTAAACAATTTAAACCCTGTAAGATATTTGTGGGAGGTAAAGAAGCCGGCTAGCTGTAAGACACCACGAAGCTTTCCACTCGGTTGGACACATCTTTGATTATCCATAAAAACATAGCACAGAAATACATTTCGTTAATGGTCAATATGGAGCCCAACAGACAATCTACCTGCTGTATTCCCTGTTATCTTGTCTGATTTCCCATAGCTCTTCCTCCCTTTGTCGCTGTACCAGTGCCTCGTGCCCTACTTTACTGGCACCACACTGATTTCATTTTGTTAGTTCATCATAAATGATTATCATGGCAGCATTTCTCTCCTATACCTGTTGTTCAGTAAATAGAACAGTCTCAGCAGTAAGGATTTGTCTATTTCTGCCGTGCACTTGTCTACTATGCAGTGACTAAACTTCTTTAGTTAAAACTAAGCTAAGAAATTGGAGGGGGAACATTCGGCAAGATGGGAGTGACATCAGGGGGCAATAATCTGAAATGTGCATATCCTCATCAGCCTTCGTCTGGGCAGTTAGCTACTGCTTGTTCCCCTTACCCAGAACTGATAAAAGTCCAGTGTCTAGTAAGTGTCCTGCATCTAACAAGTGTCCCGCGTCTAGTAAGTGTCCCGCCTCTAGTAAGTGTCCCGCGTTTAGTAAGTGTCCTGCATCTAACAAGTGTCCCGCGTTTAGTAAGTGTCCCGCCTCTAGTAAGTGTCCCGCGTTTAGTAAGTGTCCCGCGTCTAGTAAGTGTCCTGCATTAGCAAGTGCCCCGCGGTCTAGTAAGTGTACCGCCCCTACTAGTAAGTGTACCGCGTTAGTAGTGTCCTGCATCTACAAGTAGCCACGTCTGTAGATGTCCTGCCATCTATAAGGGTCCCAATTGTTAGTAGTCCTGATGTAACACGTGCCACGCTACTAGTAGGTGTCCGCCATCTAGTAAGTGTCCGCGTGTGTCGGTCCGTCTAACAGTGGCCCGCCTCTAGTAAGTGTCATGCATCTAACAAGGTGTCCCGCGTTAGTTAAGGTGGCCTGCATCTAAAAGTGCCCCGCGTCTGTAAGTGTTCCCGCCTCTAGTAAGTGTCCCGCGTTTAGTAAGTGTCCTGCATGTAACAAGTGCCCCGCGTCTAGTAAGTGTCCCACGTTTAGTAAGTTTCCTGCATCTAACAAGTGGTTTAAAGTAGATCTACCACATGATTGCAGTGCTTCCTGGCTTGTACCTCCTGAAACAGAATCAGTTCTTCCTTTTGCTTCTATTGGCTTAAATATTGAGAAAAACATATTTTAAAATTAAGCAAATGAGCTTCTGGGGTTCCTGGCTAAGTCACAGAAGCCCCTTCTGACTCTGTTGTCTGTTGTTTCTGCCCACCGATTCCCTCCCCGAATGAAGTCAGTAGCGGATTATATAATCAGAAGTTCCTTCCCCATGAAATCTTCATATAAAAATACACAAGAGCCATTTGAGGACCATTGAAGGTCCTCCGAAGGTCCTGAAACATCAGATTGAAAGTAGGCAGAAGGAATGCATCCTCTATTTTCCCAAGAAGCTTGATTCTAGAACCATATGTATGAACTAACTTGTAGGGACTATTATATTCATACAGCCCAGGGTCCATGGCAGTCTTTTTCTACCCCTGAATGAAGGCATGAATAATAAGCAGACAGCAAATCCTGTAGGAGCCACTGAGGCTCATTTGCATAATTTTAATAGACATTTTTCTCATAAACTAAGCAAATAGAAGCAGAGGTCCTGTTTCAGGTGGCAAACACCAGCATGTAAATGTGTTTAGTTTAGAACCACTGCATTCATGTGGTAGATTTTCTTTAAAAAACAATGGGGGGTAAGTAGCATGTATGAACATTTGTGGAGGCTGGTCTCACTTTTCCACAGCCTTAGTACATCCTGAGTGCAGAGGATGGAATACAAGGGAAACATCTCTTTATTGCTGCTTATATACAGAACATAGGATGTGTTCTTTTGTGCATTTGTTCCTGTAGAACATGTACATTATGCAAATTGATTTCATTTGTAGCGGAGGGGACGGCTTATAAATATGTAAAATAACAGTTATACATTAAGTTGGGGTTATTCATTAAATGTCACAAAACATATGCAGATTTTAATGCCCGGGGCTTGTAGCTGTGTAAATGTTTGCTGTAAAATTCAAAGAACACTTAGAGGTCAGTGCCATCGGCATTCAACGAAGCCCACTCTCTTCATGCCGCAAACTTTATACAGTGAAACCTCTCCGAAAGACCAACTCTTTGAGAAAACTACTTATCTAGACCAGAATTTTGTGAGTACCATCATATGTTTTGCATGCTGGCAAGGGAGTAACTTGAGGGGGTGCAGAGTGTGCGGTCGTAACTGGGCCCAGGAGGATTAGGGGCCCATAAGGTGTCACTTTCTCATAAGAGAAGACTAGTATTAAAAACCATACATTATAGTCGGGGCCGGGCACAGACTTTGCTCTGGGGCCCATCAGCTTCTAGTTACTCCACAGCATACTGACCATCTTCTTTAAGAAGATCACCCTCTAGAAAAACATTTTAAGAGCCGTTTACTGTAAAGCGTTTACTGTATATGACCTAAATGCCATGTCGTCAACATCTGTGAGTTTTGGTCGGATGTAGAACCTTTCTACTTCACTGCACAAATTTGAGTGGAGAGAGAGTACAAATCGTTGATTCGGTACAAATCTGCCATTTTTCAGGCACCAAAGTGAATCCGAATCTTCTCAGCTTCAGTTTGGATGACTCTTTTATAATGGCGGCTAGCTACTGCTGTCATTCGTCCCAGAGCTCAGAGAAGGGCGATGGAAAATGGAACAAAATTTTCATAAAATTAACAAAACACAACAGGAATTGTTCATTTAAAAAACTGTGTTTCAGAGGACTAGAGGGTGTTCTGTAACAACTGCCAGGGTATATGGCGGAACATTGTTCGGACCTTTTCAAAAATTTGGCAAAGGTTTAGTGAATCTTAGATGTTTCACTCAATTCTAGGTGGAGGTCTATCAGGCCCACAGATGGAAAGGTGAATCCCCTGGTGTGCCCCTGAGCTAGGTGGCCCCACACCCCCATGAGTGGTGCATGATGCCCTCTGTACTTTATATGGATATTCCAGCATCTCAACCATCCTTTCCATGAGCAATAGTTAGGAAACAAGCTACAACTTAAAGAAATTTGTGTCGGATACTTTTTGGGAACTCAGTAATCAATGACAGTTGTGGCCCCAAAGTATGGGTTTTACTGGTGGAGATTGAGATATATTGCTTGCTATACATAGATTATTGAGCTCCACACTTGAAGGGGTATTCTCATCTGGGCATTCACATTCAATTTTATTAATCTGCCATATATATACATTTCTTCAATTAGATGTTATTTTAAAAAATGTACCTGCGTGAAAATTATTTCTTATAAATGTAGTCTTATGGTCCCTTAGAAACAAGACTGTGTCCTTGGATTTGACCACCTCTGATGGAAGGATTGCACAAAGAAACAAAAAGTATAAGTATTTTTGTATATGAAATGTCTGGGAGTCACTGCATGTCCCACAGCCTTCCTGTGGTAATGATCGCTGAAGCCATGTGGTCAGGCAGGGCTCAATAGCGCATGTCTGGCCATTGCTGCCAGAGTGCAGGGTGGTCGTATCCCAGGAAAGCTATCTTGTTTCTAAGGGACAACATGACTACATTTATGAGAACTTATCTTTACACAGGAACATCTTTTTTTATAACATCCAATTGGAGAAATGTTTACAGATGGAAAATGAATTAAATGTTAATGCCCTGATGAGAATACCTCTTTAACTACTGTATGAGCTTCAGACTTAATACCTTAATATCCTTTTGATGTATCTGTACTAATTTTAGTAATTGTTCTCTAATTTAGTAACAAATAGCAGTCATTTATGTGATTATTATTTAGACTATTTGTAGATACTCCTGGGACTATGTCCCATATGCTCAGTATGCCACTTCTAGTTGCAATGATGACCTTGCCCTTTGATGCACGGCACAGCCTTGTGGATTGGTATTAAGCCCTGCTATTAGCATAACTAATCACTCTAACAAGAAGTCACAGGCAGGGGTGAAGGCTATGGATTGCGCTGCTAAATGCAATTTTAAGGCGACATTATCTGAAGTTTAATTAAGAAGTGAAGTTCTGATGGCGACTCTTATTCAGTGTTCTGGAGGGTGACAGCCAGGATCATTCCCCAGGAGAGGGGATTTCCTGACCTATCACTTGTCTGTGGCTTGTATTACAATGTTCTTGGACATAATATACTATGACAAGAAGAAGTGCGCACGGGTCAACCAAAATGTCAATGAAAACTCACTTTATTCCAAATAATTAAAGAAAATACATGTGTCGCTTCCCCGCTCAGGTCCGAGCGAGTTCACAATTTAAAAGTTATTGGAACTTAAAAATTTAGTATAATTTTAAAAGTTGATTTTAGAAGGAAGGAGGCCATGAATAACAAATATAAGAAGATTACCACAGTCACGGGTGGACATGTATCTTTATATCTGCTAGTTAAATTGTCTCACTTTTGTCGTTTTTGCGACTTTTCAATGCGACTTACTGTTGTTTTCCAAGTACACGCCTTATAAATCTTTCTTTTGCAGATCTTCTGTGCGACTTTTCACTTTTTTTTGCTTATATTTGCGACTTTTCAGGTCCAGGGCAGGTGCAAATGAGGGAGTTTCTTTTCATGGACCCTGTTTTAACATGTGAATTGGAATTATTTCACATGCTTTAAATGTTTAAACATTTGCACAGTAACCTTTTGGGCATTAAAAGTTTGTCTGTTTTTTTTAAAATTCATAATTTTTTGCATTCACATTTTTATGAAATTGGTTATTTCTAAGGGTGAGGTCATGAGGTCATACGTGGCAGTAACACATGCGTTTTCAAATGCATCTAAAGAGTTGAGTGTAGCAGATTTGCCTAATTACATTGCTGTTAACATGGGATTTAGAAAACACATGTGTTAACACAATGTTAACCCAGTCGTTGACGAACACATTTGATAACACTATGTTAGCATCTTGTTAACACATGCATATTTGTAAACGCCATGTTGACAGCAATGTAATTAGGCAAATCTCCTCTTCTCAGCCGTTGTGATGCATTTGAAAAGACTTGTGTTACTGGCACGTGTGACCGCAGCCTCATGTGTCGTCATCTCCCTGGGGTGTGACTACAGTGCTTATAGGAAAGCTTCCACTTAAAAGTGGTAGTTCCTACACACAGATACATGGCACCAGCTCAGGGTGAGCTGGTGCCATAGCATATTTTCATTAGTAGAATAAACCCAGTATCACAGACTTATAAGTTATATTAACATTTATTTTGGCCACCATGCGCGCGCCCGTGTGTACGCCGGATTCTGAAGTGCTGGAGAGCCGGTGACGTCATTGAGCTCTCCGGCACACTCGTGCCTGCGCAACTTCGCAAGGGGAAACAGAACTTCCAAATGTCTCAATTATACATCAAAGAAAAAAAAATAAGATACATGTTCCCCCACGGTGCCTAGATCTATGTGTAAGTGCCCCTGGTTTATCATGATGGATTGTGATGGTAGATTTCGTTAAAGTCTAAGAAGTAGACTTGCTGATTAGGAGAACATTTCTGGTTCTCAATGTTCTCATGTACGCGGCCACTCAACCCCTTCTACAGCAGCAGCTAGAGATGATAATACTGAGAGCAGTAGAAATCCTAATCAGAGCCGATCTCGTGTAGAATCTGCTGGACGACGTCCTTAAGACCTGTCTCCTTCATTGTTCTGTGTCATCTGTTATCTACTGATTGGCCTTAAACAAGAACTTCCACATTTGTTACCATGGAAATCACCAGCATCTTAACCAGCTCCGGGGTGTCAGCACCTTGTACGTGTTAATTGTTGTTACATCAGAAGCAATGATCTTAGCTGAAGCCTTATGGTAGAATTTCGCATTCGCCTTATTAGTGTCTTCTTCCGTAGACAAAAAAAGGTCCTTATTTAACCCTTTCATGATTGGGGTGCTTTCAAGCTTGGAGTAAAATTTGACCTTTTAGAATTATGTATTTTAAGGTTGTTATTTTAAATTGGAGCTTGCCAGGGTTTTGGTTTTGTTGTGTCGTGTAATGTACCACATATGGAATTACATTTTTGGAATATTATTGTTGCAATATCTTTGAAATGCTGCTATCCTTAGCTTCTACAAACAATTTCCTGACCAAGAAGCCTCTTTGGTGTTGAAATGTAGACTGTACCTTTTTGGTGTTAAATCCCCTTAATTTCATGGAAGGGTTGTTGGCGAGGTTACTAGCCAAACTACACCGCAACCATCACACATTGGGGCACATTTACTTACCTGGTCTCTTCGCGATCCCCGAGGTGCGTTGTCCAACGAGGATGAAGTCTTCTGCAATTCAACAAGATCGTGCGCTCGGTTTCCTGTATGTGTCGCTTCCCCACTCTGGTTTGCCGGAGTTCACCTTCTTATTCTTGTCCGAATCCATCGGATCATCCGTCAGCCCGCCCCCTGATTTGTGTCACGTGAAAGCCGACGGGTTTGCAACACAATCCGATCACATGCGACGCAACACCCAGCACGATCCCCGAAAACATCGGAAATGCGGCCTCGGGACCTTAGTAAATAAACCCCATTGTTGCAACTCTGATTACCGAATGATGTGGTTGATTTTCGCTCGGGGTCAGGATAGATGAGATACCACGGGGGGACATGTACATTCATTTTGTTTGTTTCCTTTTTTTTTGCACGTTTATTTGTGCCAGCTCACTTCCTATTTTTCAGCAGATTAGAGACTTAGACATTAGATATGGCAATGCCATTCTCATCACACCCACCTATTGAGGAACTAAAGACACATAAAGTCACAAATGTATCTTTAGAATGTTTTTCCATGGCTATAAGTGTACAGGCACTTCACCCTTTTTATTAAACCGCCACTTGGGTCACTTTGAGGACATGAGAGTTTTCTTACTTCCATACATGTTTTGAAATGAACCTAAAAAGTTGCGAAAAATTTTAAGAAATGCACACTCCCCTCCCCCCCAGTAAAACTCAAGTGTGCCGACAGCAGAAATACAATGATACATGTTCCCTTATGTGTAACAAATGCTATAAAATCATAATAAATCATAAAATAGTGCAATAGCAGTGACATCTGTAATACAGGAATAGACATTTTGGGGCACATTTACTTACCTGGCCGCGGGAGTTCACCGAAAGTGCATTGTCCGACGATAATGCACTGTGTCGCGATTCACTAAGATTGTGCGCCCGATATCGTACATGTGTCGCTTCCCTGCTCAGGTCCGACGGAATTCATCATCTTTTTGGTGGTGCATGTAAGTGCTTGGGCTTGAGTATATCTTGAGTTCACCTTCTTCTTCTGGTGCATGTAAGAGCTTGGGCTGGCGACACAATTTGAATGTTAAATCCTGTGCTCAGTCCGAATCAGTCGGACGGCACACGCCCTAATTTATGTTGCATGGAAGCCAGCGCAACTGTGCTAAAAACGATCGCGTGCACCAAAATCCCTGCGCAGACACTTGCTAAACACCTGTCCAAGCCGTTTAATCCCTGAAAAAGATGAAGTCCGTTGAAAGTGCCTTGCGCAACCTTTAATAAATGAGCCCCTTTGCGTACTCCTAATTTGCGCAATTCTTATCTGATATGATAAGGCCATTCTCTGATTGGGTCAAAGGCAGAATCACTTCTCCACCGTTCTATATGAGTATATTATAATATATGGGCTAGCAAATCTAGCCTGTGTACATTTTGCATCTGCAAAATCTGTCATAAAGTTAATACTCTTTACGTTATTTCTGTACATAGAAGATGGATAGAGCAAGTGACATTTATAATGATACATATGCAGACAGAAAGTCTGTGCGGTGCATTAAAATATCTCATTATTTATATTCCATTAACCACTATTTCTTCATCACTTGAGAAAAGACAAACAGCATTAATGGTGTATATAATTGAAACCGTGCACTGAACGTATGACAGGCATCCATTTTCAATTTGCTGTGGTTTATTACTTTTAAGTGGGTATTTTTGTGTTTTTTTCTTAAATGTAACACATCCACATTGTGTAAATGAGCACCTAACATTGGCACATAATAGTCTAAATTACAGAAATTAGTGAGAATAAATGGTTTTGCTATGTGCAAGCTTCAATTTTTTTTATTCTTGATTTTAAAAAATTCTATAGTTTGTAAAAAGTTCTGTATGTAAGTAAGAAGTAGATGACAAGTAGAAGGGAACATGACTGCAGGATCAGACTACACAATATTTGTTTGTTGTCTGTCACCATGGGGACAGAGAGTTGTAGAAATAAAACAGTAGGAATTTTGAATGACTTATCAAGTCACCATAAAAGTTAGACCAGGAAACAGGAAGGTAAATCTGGAATACTTATTTACTGCCCTACACAATACTCAGAAGTAGATTATAATACATGCGATTTGGGCAGTAGCGGGGGACCAAGCCTTCTTGGGGGCCCTTGGTCACTGAAACCACCCTCCAAATTTTATACTGAGAAGGACCTTCACCCATGAAATCCTCATACATCTGTTCCTGCTCTCAATACACATGTACATTAGAGCCATTTCAGGACCTTTGAAGGTCCTCCAAAGCTCCTGAAACCGCAGATTGAGGAATCCTTAAAGAAGCTTGATTCTAATACCATATGAAGGAAGTGAATTCCAGACTTGTAGGGGCTATAATATTCAGCCCAGCCCAGGGTCCATGTCTTAATCCGCCCCTGACAATACTATTTTCCCTGGGGTAATTTGGGAACTGTAAGCTTCCTCTAAATATCCTGTTCTTTTTAGGATATGTATTTTGAATGAATAGGCAATGTAATAATGTCCTCAGTACAGCATTGACACCTTAAAGGCAACCTGTCTTCAGAAATTCATTTAATCAACCACTCACAGTATATTGTAATGCAGATTTACACCTTTTAGATGATGTTTCTTTTATGGCTCAGTGTGGTAGCATCATGCAGAAAATCTACTTTAAAGGGAGATGTAAATTGGTTGTATAAAGTCATGGAGGCGGGGAGCTCAGGATTGAAGTCAAGCTCTCCTCACCGCAGAATGAAAGAGATCTGGTTAGTGATGTATCTGGATGCAGGACCATCAATAACAGTGAAGGGGGCTTTATGAATTGAGGAAAGCTTGACTTTAGTGTTAAACGCTCCGCCTCCTTGACTTTATACAACCAAATTACATGTCATTTCAAAGTTGATTTTCTCGACAATGCCACTGTGCTGGGCCATGAAATAGACATCATCTAGGAGGTGTTAAGCTGCTTGATGACATACTGATAATGGTTTATTAGGTCAATTTCTTCTGACAGGTACCCTTTAAGCACTCAATGCAAAAACACGAAAAAACATAGAGTGTGCTGCATAAAAATTTACAAAAATGTACTAAACTCTCATCTTCATAAAGCCAGGAACTAAAGACACAAAAAAGTCACAAATGTGCCAGGCACTTTGTCATTTATACTATACCACCACTTAGGTCACTTTGTGGACGTAAACGTCTAGGACAAGGGCTAAAATGTAAACTGTGCTACATGTGTATATTCTCATACGTATAAATACTATATATATTGCACATGCTCTGATTCAATCATGTCGGAGTAAACACGCTTCCATTGAAGACAAAACATCCTGATCTTGAAAGCATCAATGCTGGAAAGGACCTGAAATCTGGAATGTCAGCACAAATGAGGATTTTACAGGTGAGACAAGTTATGAGTCACCTGGGAACGAAGCCAAGGCTGCGATAATGAAGTATCTTCGCTGAGGAGCTGCTAATCACCTCTGCCTGGGGATCTGGAAATATCGGCTACATGCCTGCATTGTGGAACATAGAGGGATTGCTCAGATCACTTTATTAGATTAATACATATTATGACGTCCATTTTAGCGAGACATGTGGTGTCGCTAGGTAAACAGGAACATTGATGTGAGCTGTGTCTGGTGAACTTTCAAGTTCCTTTAGCATTCGGAGTCAGGTGGTCATTGTATTGCATAAAATTCACAGTGATAGTACTTAAGGCCCTATTCAAGCTTGCTTAAAAAGGCACCTTCACCTTCTCAACCCCAGCTCTCTGCATTCTTAAATAGGTACTGCTCTACCGATTCTGGTGTAGTAAGAATTGTGTAGCCCCCCACCTTTCTTAAATGATCATTTCTTTTAGGTTTAATACTAGTGGTCCATGAAATTTGACGTCAACCAAAAGTTCGGGTTCGACGTTCAGCCAAATCCGGACCTTTAAGGATCCACTCATAGGTCAGGTGAGCTTTTTATTGTAGCCAACTCTGCATCCCATTTGGACAGAAAAAAACAGAAATGTAGATATTTGTGCTAATTTCTTAAACAAAAAAGATTGAAATATTACATGGTAATAATTATTGATACCCTATGCTGTGACAATCATATTTAACTCACATGCTGTCCATTTCCTTCTGATCCTCCTTGAGATGGTTCTACTCCTTCATTGGAGTCCAGCTGTGTTTAATTAAACTAAAGGAAGAATGGCAGAGCTCAAAAGGTGTTGCTACTCAATAGTAAGCAAAGCGTAAAAACACTGATTGATTTGTGAACAATGGGGGATAGAGGAAAATTTCAACTTCATTGAAACCAGCGGGGTGGCTATTTCTTAAGGAAGCCTAAAGGATAAGCTGATGGTAGTTAAAGGTCCTCAAGAAACCATATGTGGTCATATTTTGGAGTTTTTTTTGCATAACTAATAAATAGAGTGGTAGAAAGGAGTGATCGCCTTATGGTTCAAGGCAGCACAGGCTTGCATCTTTTTTTTTAATACTTAAAAACCTCAAAAACAGGAGACTGAAATAAGATCCACAGCACCCATGGATCATGAAATCTATTACAATAATGTCCCCAGAGGAGTTTTTCTTCAAAAGTTGACCCCTCCCCCTCCCCCGTCATACACAGATATTCTAGACATGCTTTTATGTATAGTGAAAGGGGCAGATAAGTTCCTGCCAGTCTCGTAATGTAAGATGTAAGCTCCTACATGCATGATCCTTTTGTGTCCTTGAGTCATGACTCCTCCATCATCTCCACCCGCCTAAACTGGCAAATCTTTACTATAGTTATCGAATATGCATGGGGAACATTAGATTTCAAAACAATGAATCTTCATGTTTGACGTAAGACTTCACCTTTCACCAAAACCCATGAACCATCTGCTATCCATTAATGCTGAAATTACAGGACGTAAATGAAATTTCTACTCAGAAACTGATAAAAATTATTTGTACCATGGCACAAGATGAGTAGGTGAGGTTTAGCTTTATCTCTCCAAGGCAGAAGCTTAAATATTGTAGCTCTGACAAATCCGAACAGCTTGGACCTAAGTTATTAACTTGAAGATGAGTTTTTTTTTTTCTTCAGCCGAAAATTCTTTTGGCATAAACAATCGGATGTATAATGAATGTAGAGCGTTAAGACTCCTCGCTACTTTCCACCTCTGTGTGACTAATGTTCCTTGAAGTAGACATATCTGTTATACCGTCACATAGTCTCCTCATAACACAGAATATCATTATATAAGCAGACCTGATTTAATTATATCCCATTTGTCACCCGGAGTCTGGCCAGCTGTTATAGAAACATATACAAGCAGAGATATTGCTTCCTGATAAGAATGAGAATCAGCTATATAGACAATATTCTGCGTAGTAATGTCTCCTTTTAATATTCCATAGCCGTATGTGGGGATATTTAATACCGACAGAAGCAGATTCCGGCAAAACACTTTATCAGTTGTAAATGTTCCTTATGATGCTATTGCTTAAAAGTAAAAGTCAACGTCTGAAAATTATGTGTAATCTTACTGTCTGAATGCATATGTTATCCTAGTTCATTGAACTTGGATAACCTCAGACGCATCATAATAGAAAACCCCAAAATCGTAAGGCCAATTCCAGGGTTTTTTTCTTTTAATCAGAGCTATAGGTCCTCAATATCAGAATGTTGGGGGTCCGGCATTGAGCACCCCTACTGATCATTGGTCAATTGTAGATTAGTTTTAATGGGGTTATCCAGGGACTTGGATTGGTTAGAGTTGTCTAATTTTTCAAGCGATGTCTTTATAGCTTCTGTTGATTTTCCAAGAAGTGGGATAGGACGCAAACCACATGGCTTTTTCTTTCTTTGCCTTGGTTCTCACATGCATCAGTGCCTCCAGTCCCTCCCCATCCATGTCGAGGCACATAGTCGCAAGGGCAAGCGTCAAGGAAGGTACATAAAGACAAATTCAAACTAATACAATCAGATATCATGGTAAGCACTTCCGTCCTCCCATCTGGATTTAACCTCACAGGCCCCTTGACTGCAATGGGGTACAATGTAACCAACCTCTGAGGGTGCGTCCACATGTTCAGTTTTTCAGATGCAGTTTTTGGAGCCAAGAGCAGGTGTGGATGATAATGGGTTGAGGCAAATAATTGAAAGGTGCTGCTCCTCCTCCTATATTTACTCCATTCCTGGTTTGGGCATCAAAAACTGCATCTGAAAAACTAAACAAGTGGCCGCACCCTTAGGCTCCATATACACAACTGTATTGGGGGCCGTTATGTGGCCGTATAAATTTTCGCCAGATCACAGCCCCCAAAGAGGTCTGTTACTCTTGCTCACAATAAGTCTCACCACATTGTGAGCAAGTCAGGCGGCTGTGCCACCAGTGAAAGAGCAGGTGCCATTTTTGGATAGATTTGTATAGTGGTCGCATAGCTTCCAATGGATAGGGAAAGGATGAAGAGCACTCACCCCTGCCCACTTCTCCACCCAGCAGTGTGCTTCGCCCAGGATCCAGCCAGGGTGAAGCACATGGTGATGTGTGCATGAGACCTTTCTTTCATGTCACTTATCAGACACCGGAAGGAGTAAACAGCTTCCTTACTGTCAGTTGATGTGAGGTCATGATGTCATAGGTCATAGCAAGTGACTCAGTGATTCTACTTCCTGCATTTCATAATCATGGACTATATTGGAGAAAATTGCAAACAAGGAAAACTGAATATATATTAATAAGCTTGTAATGAAGCGTTTATGTTATTAGTGTGCATTCATTTTTCCCTGGATGACCCTTTTAATTATGTGAAATGTGAAATGAGCTGAGCACAGCCATTATGTAATGTATCGGTGCTGTAGTACTACCAATAGGTAATCAATAAAAAAAAATTCTCTCAACCCAAGTTAAAAATTACTTTTTTTAGCTATATAGTTCTCCCAGTCTTCTTTATACTATAGGATGGTAACTGGTGTTTCATGATCCCTCTTTAAGCTAGGGATATATGGTAGGATCTATAACTTGTCTATTCAACTATTTGCAATTTGTCCAGAAATTGCTGCCATTTGACTATTTTAGAGCTACCACTGGCTGCTCGATAGAGCTTATTGCATACAACTTATACATTATGCATTTGAAGACTATACTCCCTCTAGTTGTGGCACCAGGAATCCAGAATAGTGTGATTCAAAGCAAGTAGCTTTAGCATCCAAAACCAACAGCCACTTGCTTTTACTCCAACTTTGTAATGGGTTTTTATATTTCAAAGTAAAACCTTACATTCACATTCTCAAATTTCCTTGTCCGAGTCATGGAGGTGGGGCCACAGAAATGTCATGATGACCATGGCTAAATACACACTTCATGGTGGCCTTTTACCTTATGGTGGCCATACACTGTCAGGAAATGCTCCCCTCCCCAAAGTCATAAACAATTGTTTTTTGCCGGGGGTACCAGAGTTCTGCATGTGGAGAGGAAATTCTTATTGCTTATTCTTATTTCATATCCCACACTGTAAAATATTCTTAGAATGTATTCTTACCAGTACAAATGCCCCATTGTCAAAAGACACAGTAGATAATTTTATAAAATAAACATATATTATAAATTATGAAAATACCAAGTTAGTAAATGTAATGCCTTTTCCAAGGTCAACAATGCGACCATAGTCAAGCAAGTGGTGGGTGGGTTTTACAATGAGAATTCACTGATTTACCTTAAAGTTTCCTATTCTGAAAGAGTTCGTGTTAGAAGATGTCAGTAACAAAGTTCTAATAAAGTTTCTAGGACTAGACACTAAATGGGATGAGGTTACAAGTTTAGTTCAGTAATTCTAACCTTTCCTCTTGACTGGATATATCCAGATATGTCAATTGATATATGAGAACAGTTGAATAGCTTTTGAGATGTTGTATCACAAAAGGATATTCTATAGTATCTTTGGGTGGCTGTGTTGCGAGTTTTGCTTCCATTTCACATTATTGTATTGAATTGGTTTCATGAGAATATAGAGCACTTAACCAAATTTGAGCTCAGTTTAAGGGGCTTTCAAGAAATTGTGTAAACCATTTCATGGGATGGAGCAAGGTTTGCGGTTACCCTTCCCTGGTTCCTGCATCACATGGTCTTCTGGTTATGTCACATCAGAGAAACTCATGGTCCATGGTATGAGGAGACTGGGGAATGGCCAAATGGGGTTCCTGTGGCTCCTTCCAAAGCCGCCAAAGACTAGAAGTACCAGAGCAAAAATGGGAAATGTGGAGCTAGAGCAAGCCACCCCTGTCTCCCCAGTCCCAAAGGATTTTCAGAATTCCTGGATAACCCATGTAAAGGTAAACACGTCTATATGAATGCAGGATCATCAAACTATGCATAACTTGTTGTTTCCACATCATAACATATTCGGGAACATCCATTCCAATCTTTTTAATTTGCATTCTAATAAGATAGACGTCATCACTTTTTATCATTTTTAATATAAATATAAAACATTCAGGAATATAATTTTATTGACATCCGATCCTTGCTTTTGGCATATTGGGTAAGATGTATTAAAGGGGTTGTGTGGTCCCATTATTGACAATGGAGATCCCCAACAATCACCTATTCCTGCACCCTCCATACTTTATAAAGAATCTGGCATCAGAACAGATTATAAGTGAGGGTGTCGGTTGTTGATCCCCTACCGGTCAGTCAGTGATGGGTCTTGCAGGTAGGTCCTCAAAATCTAAATCCAGAGTCAGAAAAAACAATTGGAGCATCCTGACCCTTTATATGGAGAAAATTGTTTGTATTAGTGGAAGAATCACTGATTCCTGTAAATTGCTGTCCAGAATAATAGCAGTATTTTATTATCCTTATTTATATAATTAAGCGATTTTAAGAATAAAGATAATAAATTGTTACTAAGACGATAGAAAGCAGACTGTAGCGTCTGGTCTGTAGGAAGCATATATACTTTATAAGCCCTGGTATATGGATTTATGTGGAGCACTGAAGCATTCCCAGCCCATTGAAATACAGTACACACTTCATAAAATTGCCTGACATTCAAGAAGTCGGAAACAAAATTCTATTTTCTCAGCAGAGAAGAAAAGAAAATGTACATTTCAGCTCAAGGACTTGAAGAGCAGGAGAAAAACACATAACAGCCTCCACTATGAAATGGAATATTTCTATGTCTCTTAGAAGTATTGTAGAAAGAATTATCTAATACATAGACTCAGATTACGCTTTATTCTACTATAATTCATTCAATTTCACAATTCCAAATGATGTGACAAGATTGAAAATGTCCATAAATGTTACATATTGTTCCTATATGCTTTATTTCAATTTCCTCAGAATATGGGTTGCTCAAGTGGTCAGGCAGCTAGTACTCACCTTAATCACAGCTCCCCCACAGGCAGGGAGGTGAAGCACTGCAGAGTTTAAGATGCTTTATTAGAATAGCCCTAGAATTAGAATAGCCCTAGAATTAGAATAGCCTTAGATGTAAGGCATGACCATCTGTTTTACAATGCTGCAGAATATGTTGGTGCTATATTATCTAGGAAAATATACATTTGTTGCAGTTAGCATCTAAAGCAAATAAACAAAGATTAAATGAAATCTACCATTTGCTTTTATGCATTATGAAGCAAACATACCTTGAGAATGCTGTAACTACACTGATGCAGAAACATATCTTGTTTAATCCCTGATCCGAGTGGATTTACTGAAAAAACAATTTTAAAATATGATAATGAGGCTCTGTTGCTCCTGTGGTGGCTCTGGCGCTTCTCCTCTTACCCTAATCATACACTGCTCGAGAGAATTATGTAATCACTGTGTTGTCCCTGACAGGCAGAAATAATTAATCACTGCACCATCCCCCAGCTGCTATATATGAGTCATCCAGTTCAGGTTGATTAGTCCTGTCTGGACAGTTCAGGACAGTTAAACACAGCAGCCAGTATGCACCCTGCTTTCCCAAGGTCCTAAATTTTATAATTGTTTTTTGAGCAAAAACACTCAGATCAGGGATTAAACAAGGTATGTTTCAGCATCAATGTAGCTACAGCATTCTCAAAGTATGTTTAAAAACAAATAGTAGATTTCCTTTAATGGGGTAGTGGAGGGAGGGACTAGGAACATATAGTAGTAACACTGTGCAGATGTTACTCTAGTTACATGCAGCCTCTGGAGAAGGTCTACAACGTACTACAAGGCTACAGAGCTTCTGCTGATCTCCTGACAATAGTAATTTATAAGTTTCTATTCTGAACTTTTCATGAGGTTAATCAGAGGACAACATCTACTCAATTACTCCGTTTGCAGTTTACCATTGTAAGATCCTGAACCGATCCCTTTCACAAGAAGCGCCGCAGCTTCCGAACATTCAGAGACAATACTGCCAGTTTTTCTGGATGAGAACGGGGACTCTCGCCATGATAATAATGTCCTGCTAATTGGTGTTAAACTCCAGCGATTCCTCTGAAAGTTACAGAACATCATAATTGAAACAGGACGCTTAGCGGGTTTGTAACAAACAAATTACATTTGCCATTTATGTTTGACAGGAAGATGTATAGAGTAATGAGAAAGAAAACCGTCAGACAAGGAAACATCAAGGTGTTCTGTCTACAAAGGAGACATCAAGCCAGTTATTTATCTCAATAGACAGCAGTATGCGGGGTCAGGGATGTGTGTGTCTGGCAAGTCAATCCATAGTCCAAATGTAGGTGAACGCCAGTGAAGTCGTCTAAGGCTTTGTCAACATTTGCCCTGAAAGCTTAAAGTAGCGCCATATCCATACAGAATTACTTGTACGCAGGCGGCCCATGTGACTTAAAGTAAAAGTTGAAGTTAAAGTTGAAAAACATGGCTCCTTTCTTCCAGCAACAGCACCACACTTGACTATGGTGGGCAGCTCAGCAGTGTGGAAATCACTAAAGCTTAGCTGCAATACCATTTGTGGTCAGGTGTGGAGCTGTTTCTGTAAGAACCCTTTTAAAGGTAGTGTATAACTTTCTCAAACATTATAATCGGCTGGCAGCATGTCATAGAGAAATTGTTACTTTTGCTAGTAGGTTTAGGAGACTTGAGTGTTACTCCTATTGTCTCATAAGGCAGTCTGAACTGGGCTCTAGTAGCTGATTGACCTAATATTTGCAGCACCCTGTACTCTGCATTTATCTTGCAAGAGTTAACTATGTGTTCATAACGCGACGCTAGTGCACAGGGGGCGGGGCTTGGACTGATCGCATCCATGCGATTGATAGAAAAGCATATGCGATCGCCCTGAGCCCCGCCCCCTTGCGCTAGCATCGCGTTACCAACGCGCCCTAACTACGCTCCATGCTGGTGAAACTTCTGTCAATCCTTGTTCACACTTGCTCTGTTCATATATATTTGCTAACCTTCTGGTATCCAATCTCTGGCCTGTGCTTCTCTGTTGGATTGCGATTTTGTCATTGTTTGCTCCTACTGTTGCCGACCCGGTTTATCTACTCTTATTCTGTTTCTTGTTTGTTTGTCGTGTTCTGTGTGTCTATTAAAACATAAGGACAGATCATCTACCCCCTACCTATTGGGGGCTGGGCAATAGGAAGGGACAACAGAGAATTGGGTTTAGCTACAGGGCCAACTGTCTGTGTCTTCTTTATGCCCCCCGGATCTGCCTTACAGTAATGCACTGATTCCATAAATATTTTTATTATTTCTCTCCATTTTGCAATTTCAAACAATTCGCAATTTCAGAGAATTCAGAGTTCCCACTTTAATCTATATGAAGCAGTTGCTGCACCCAGTGGGTGTCCTTAGCACCTAGTGCACTGCTATTCCTGCCTGGACCTTTACCATTTCCATCAGATTGGCAGGAGTTTGTCTTGTGAGTAGAATGGAACGACAATGAAAGACATCTGATGTGATGTAGGCAGCAATAGCAATGGTCCAGGTGCTAGGGACATGCCCAAGTACTCTAACTGCCTCATTAGCATACAGTTTCGTCTGGGAATATCTTGGAAGTGACAGAATGAACAGCAATAATAAAGATATGTTGGAAATCACTGTACATTTTCATATAACATGATGACATCTTGTTATAACACTGGGTAGAGGTGATCAAATCCCTTTAAATTTGTTTGTTTTTCCATTATTAATGAAGTAAGTTTCCAGTCCTGCCTATTCATTGTCCATTATTTTGGGAGTCGATAGAAAGAGTATTGACTTTTTGTTTCTCAGTTTTTGTCTGATTCTAGGCCTTTATTCAGTCTAGGAGTGAAAATGACCCTTATTGTCCCTTTGCTGCATTAGGCAGGAAATATCTTGCAGGCACCTCCTGTGGTTCAACTTCTGCTGTTTTATTGTTTTTCGGGTTATGGAAGGAACGCTAACATATTCTGGAAATGAATGGCTTTTGCTTCCTGCAAATGATGTGCTTGCTGTTCTGTGTCATTACATGAAAATATCTCAATTCATACAACATGGCTTGGCAGGAAAACACCGGAGAGCGTTTACCATCGGACGCCCCAAATCCACACATCCCTCATAACTTGCATTGTAATTCATCTTTGACATCTTTTTAATAGTGAAAATATTTCCCATTGAGAGGACTAAGTTGAGTAAAATATTGACTTATATTAAAGCGAACCTGACAGAAGGAATGTGATTTTTAGCTGGTGACAGGTTCCAGTAGCCTTCCCTATGCTTATTTAAAAATTTCTGAAGCATTTCAGTAGTTTATATAAGTTTGATTCACATTACCTTCCATTAGCATGTGGTGAGACCCAGGGAAGAGGCAGCTGCAGCCTGTATGTGCCTGTGTTTCCCTTATACATTCTTTCTCTCATACACACCACCCCCCTCCCTCCTCTGCTTGCTCAGTGCACATGACAGGAAGGATGGATGGGTGAGGGAGCTGCATGAGTGTGGAGGAAAGGAGACTGCCTACACAGGCTGCAACTGCAACCTCCTGGGACTCACCGCACACTGCTGGCAGGGAGTCAGGTAATGTAATATAAACGATTATAAACTACTGAAATTATACTGAATGCAGAGAAATACATTTTTAAAATCAGCATAATACAGGAAATTGGAATCTGTCACTGGCAAAACATCACATTCCTAGTTATTGTTCTCCGACTGTTCTGTGGACAGTTCTATAATTCTCTATGAGAGTGTTTAGGTAACTCATTTTATTGTTTAGTTCATTGTATGTTTTAACATTCTCAATATCGGGGGATATTTATCATATGGTGGCGCTCCTGTGCTGGAATATGAATACGGCCACACCCCCTTGTCAGGCATGAGGCGGAAAAGCCCCATGGCCACGCCCTCTGCCGCCCGCCGCACCTCTCTATGCCCATCCGCTACCACATGGTATGGAGGTGGTGTATTCGCTATTTTAACTGTTGTAGAAGCACTGATAACTATCCCACATCATGTCTATCAGTCATGTGGACAGGTTACAGCTCAAAAACATTCAAGGAATGGGGCAGAGCTGCAATAACAAATATAGCCACTATACGTACGGCACTGAGATAGGAGGTAAAGGAGGAGTAATGGTTTCCAGCTCTCACCAATTTGATATCAATGATCTTCCCCAGGGATTGTTAAACAATATTGTAGTTTCTTCAAGACTAATGCAGGTTCAGCTTCTGCTATATTGTGTATGATCACTCACTTATACTGAGTACGGTATAGGTCCTTACAGGACATATGGATTGGGTTGTCTTTCCGAAGCAGCTTCCTACCACCTCCTCAGGAAATATAATCTACTTCCAGCATGTCCAGGAGAAATTTACTATGATTTCCATCATACTTTTATAACTCATGTCCTTTACGCCATCTCTAACATCTTTCCTTTGGAATCTGTATGCTAATGAGCAAACACTGCTATGCTGCCTGGACCATTATAGCATTACCATTCTGTAAGCTATAGATTTATCTTGTGAGAAACAACGGGAAACACTGGAAGGAGAGGGAATTATTATGGCGGGAATAACCGTAATCTAGGTGCTGAAGGTGCATTCTGGGTGCATCAACTGCTTCATTAGCATACAGATTATCCTGGGAATAACTTGGTAATGGCAGATGGACACAAATAATAAAGCATATCCCAACAACACGCTGCCAGCAGATTTTAGGGTTTGGTGGAGATGGTGGACTCCTTTGAAGTATGGCACTGTATAAGAAAACAAAACTTTATTAATGGAAGTAAAAAAGTTTTGGGCAGAAAAAAATGTATAATATAACCATCAAAAAAAGGCTATCAATGATTATTACTTGTGTCTGTGAGACCTCATGCTTTTGAGAGGGAGCAGAAGTGTGGAGATGGATAGGCTGAGAGCGCTGGCACACCGCTAGAATCACATCAACAAGAGCCTGCCTACTTACCAAGCATCGGGCCATAATGTGACCTCATTATGATGTAAAGCTGCTTGCCCTACATCTCCTCTTTATGCTCAGCGAGCTAATGTATTCAGTGATTTTGGATGTACCTGACATACTGTATATTGTTAGAACGTCTGTTACTTATTTTCATACTGATGGTTTTCACCAGGGATATCTGTAGCTGCAGCATATGTCCGATCCCAGGAGCTTCTGATAAAAACCTAAAATATTTGCTCAGAATAAAAAAGAATAAAATAACAAAGCAATTGGCCTACTTTTTTATACAGAATACACTATATTTAAAGGAAAATACAATTTTTTGGGAATGCTCTGGTATATGCCCATTCTGGTGTATAGTTAGGACCCTCATGAGATCTTCATTAGAAGTTGCTATTGACCCACTAGCCTTCCTTATAGACCTCCCTCCTCTGGGCTTAAATAAACACAGGTTGAGACTCCATGTTCTGACGGCCGTTAAGACTCTCATTTCTCTATATTGGAAATGACGCCCACCCCTTCCTTCTTGATTTTTGTCCTTGTCTCATGTATACAGTGGAACATCTCATGCCTAATCTTCATGTTCATGTGGGCCAATTTCTAGAAGTATGGGTCACTTGGGATATTAAGGGACCCAGGCTGCTTCACTCCTCCTTGGACCATGGAGCCATTGGAGCCCCACCCTTTTCTCCCCTCCCCCAAGTTGTTATTATTTTTCCTCCTTTTCTGACATTGTTTATCATGTACGGAATCATGCTATTAATATGTGCACTAAAATTTTACATTTTGGATGTCATGTAATTTTCAAAGAAATTGATCTCACCCTTCACTGTGATTTCTTGTTACAACAATCTGGTTCCAATGATCTTTATTTGGGTCCTGCATGACCTTTTACTTCTACAGTTTTTTTGGTTATTTTTCTCGTTATCAGTTGACTGTTTGTAAAGACCTTAATGCCTCTTTCACACTTGCGGTTTTTACGCGCGTGTTCTGCGAATGCTTATGACGTGTAGAACTTGCATTGCACCCTGTCCCATTGTTATCAACAGGCTTTTTCAGACTTGCATTTTTTTCACGCTCACATGCACCTTTTTTTTTTAACGCACGTTTAAATCTCATCCTGCTCTACTTTTGCATGTCATGCGCATGAAAAAGGCACCGTACAAGTCTATGGAGATGCATCAAAAATGCATTGCACTCTGAGACACTTGCAAGTCCAATGCAAGTGCAATGCGTTTTTCACGCATCAATTGCCATAGAAAAGATAGACCTCAGTCCTGAGTCCATTTCACGCACATTGGGGCAGATTTACTTACCCGGTCCATTCTCAATCCAGCGGCGGAAATATTCGGGTAACACGTCAGGAAAACGCGAATCGGGCCCTTAGTAAATGACCCCCATTATCTGAGCATAAAAAACACATTGGGGGTCATTTACTAAGGGCCCGATTCGCGTTTTCCCGACGTGTTACCCAAATATTTCCGATTTGCGTCGATTTCCCCTGAATGGCCCCGGGATTTTGGCGCACGCGATCGGATTGTGGCGCATTGTCGCTGGCATGCACGCGACGGAAATCGGGGGGCATGGCCAAACGAAAACCCGACGGATTCGGAAAAACCGCCGCATTTAAAAAAAAATGTGTCGCGGAGCCTGCACTTACCTTCACTCAACCCGGCTTGGTGAACTCCAGCCCGTTCTGATGCTTTTCAGCGCAGCAGCGCCACCTGGTGGACGGCGGAGGAACTACCTTAATAAATCCCGGCCGGACCCGAATCCAGCGCAGAGAACGCGCCGCTGGATCGCGAATGGACCGGGTAAGTAAATCTGCCCCAATGAAATTGCATTTCAGACTCTGACGTGATCTGCAACGCAAGTGTGGAAGGGGCCTAAAACCTTGAAGGAAACCTATCATGAGGAATCTATAATCAGAAGTAGACCTGATGGTAGATTCCTCCTTCCGGCCTCTGCCCTAATCTGTAATTTAATAATCCTAACTTGTTAAAAATTTTATTTTAGTAATATGTAAATTACCTGCAGAGGCTACTGGGGCGTGGATTAGCCTGGCCGGCCAGTGGAAGCTAAGGCTACTCCTCTGCAGGTAATTTAATTATCACTAAAATAAAGTTTTTTAACAAGTTAGGTTAAGTTCCAGGATTATCAAATAAATTACAGATTAGGGCAGAGGCAGGAGGAATCTACTATCAGATCTACTTCTAATGGAAGATTCCTCATGGTAGGTTTTCCTTAAAAGAGTTGGAAAAAAAAAGAGAAAAAAAGAATACTATAGAATTGTATTCAACATTGTCCTTTCTTTTTCTAAAATTTTCATACAAATGTAATGTAACCCTAGTTGTATAAGTTGATATCCCTTCCAAAAATCAATGACAAGTGGCTTTTAATGTGGACATTTGTGGCTTTATAGATATAGCAGTGCTGAGTTTGTCATTTGCTCCACTCTTCAATGTATTGTGACTTTACTTGTGCTACTTTAGCTCTGCTACATGTCTATTTTCTCCCAAGTGACATTCGCCTTTAAGTGACAATTCTTGCACGTTGTATTTGCTTGTGTAGCAATGCTTTGGCTTTTCTTCCTCCGATCTTTCTAAATATATTTTCTTATCCCACTCTTGGGAGCTGTTTGCGGAGACTGCTTGTTACACATAGCGTATGACTCAGTGCTCCCCTCGTGTTACATTGTAGCCGGCACAGTGGTGCCTGCCACAAAATGGAATCTGCATTAAATTCGATTAATTATATGTTCCAAATTGCTCTCATTTTTTGTTGTTTTTTTTTTTTTTTTTGTTTATTTGTTGCTTTGTTTTATTTGATTATATGGCACATAAGGGATTTAAAGGGGAAGATCAGGAAAAGTATTATAATGCATTTATGTCTTGTACCGTATTTTTCCGACTATAAGGCGCACCATCAATAAATGCCTGCCAAAACATCTAGGTTCATATATAAGGCGCACCGGATTATAAGGAGCACCTGATTATAAGGATGAATGACCAGCAGGTGGCAGACCTGTGCACAGTTCAAGGCAGCTGTTGTCTGTAAGTACGGTTCATATATAAGGCGCACTGGACTATAAGGCTCACCTTTGATTACTGAGAAAATCAAAAGGATTTTTTTGTTTGCCTTATAGTCCGAAAAATACGGTAGTTTTACGTGCTGCTCCATTTTTATCATTTATCAGTTAATAAAGAAATACTACACTTAACCCTTTACTTTAGCTTTACACCGTCATATATCCTTACACTTTGCAAACATTGCAGACTCCCGCAATCCTTATATCGGTGCCAAGTTTATGCAGTGTAGGGTACACCCATTTCTTTTTTGTCACAAACCTTTTTTGCACAGGATGTCAGGGCTAAAGGATTAAAGAAAAGATCCAAGTTTGATTGTTACCCCCTATTCACCAGATAGGCGAAAACAACCTGATTGGTGGGGGTCTGACTGCAGATCACAGGTCGAGCACAGCGCGGAGGTATCTCCCGCACTCTTATAGACATAGAAAGGTGGTGCCGGAAATACCTGACTCCTTGACAATTTCTTCCCATAGTATTGAACTGAGTGACATGACATCTGCTCGACCTGCTGCTCCATCACGTAGTGAGAATGGGTGAGGGTCCCATCACCAAGCAGATTGTCATCCCCTCTCCCCTATCTTCCATCCTTCCTTCACCATTGTACTCCTCTCATGTACATATGCTTTATTTAACCTCTCTATTTCACCTTATTCTGCTGCAAAGCTAAAGAACCTTCCCTTAACCATCTCCTTTCTCTGTCTATTCTCCTCCTACTAGCCGCAGGTGATATCTCTCCTAACCCTTATACTACTTCTTTCAGTTCCAAACTTTCCACTACTTTTAGAAACCCTACAAACCTCATCAATATCCAGTGCATCCCCACTTCTATCTCTCCTACTCCTAGAGCTCCTTTCAGATGTGCCCCCTGGAATGACAGCTCTATGTACAATAAACTTGAATCCATTCATGATCTGATTCTTTTAAGTCGTTTGACCTGCTGGCCATCACCAAAACATGGATCCAGCAGGGTGAAAATGCATCACCTGCCGCTCTGTGCTTTAGTGGCTTGTAATTCTCACTCATTATGGACTTGATAATAGGCCGGGAGAAGGGGTGGGAATACTCCTATACCCTGATGCACCTTCCAGGTCATTCTTCCTGATCCCTCTCTCATCATTCCTTCTTTTGAGGTCCACACCCTCAGGATATTCTGCCCATTCTGCCTTTGTGTGGTTGTAATAAATCATTCTTCTTGCTCACCCTATCAATTTCTCAACCACTTTGTTTCTTGGCTTTCTCATTTTCAATCTTGTGATATTCCAACGCTTATCATGGGAGACTTCAATATTCCTATTAACACCCCCATCTCCCCTTCAGCCTCTCAACTTTTATCAATAATTTCCTCTTCGATCCTCCAGTAATCTTAGATTATTATCTTCATTAATTTGAACCTCCCACTCACGTATCCAGGACTTCTCCAGAGCTACACCAATTCTCTGGAATGTCCTACCCCAGTTTATCAGACTAATACCCAACCCCCCAAAGCTTCAAACATGCTCTTAAAACCCATTTGTTAAGACAGGGATATCACTTTCACTAACTTTAATGCAACTTTAACTCTTTATTAAGCCTTGGTTTAATATTAATATTGATCAATATTAATTCATAATAATTCTGGGTACTCCCCCTGTCCGTCCGGAAAATGCTTCTCTGCAGTTTCACTGACTTTGGACTTTGTATATAAGATGGCGGCTGATGGCTGATTCAAGCAGCATCTTTATTTATTAAATTATTTTCATTCCATTCCCTTATAAAAATGTCTCGCCATTTTTGTCTGGACCATAAGCTCTTGTGTCACCCCTTCATCCTCATAGACTGTAAGCTCTTGTGTCACCCCTCGTCCTCATAGACTGTAAGATCTTGTGTCACCCCTCATCCTCATAGACTGTAAGCTCTTGTGTCATTCCCTCATCCTCATAGACTGTAAGCTCTTGTGTCACCTCCTTATCCTCATAGACTGTAAGCTCTTGTGTCACCCCTTCACCCTCATAGACTGTAAGCTCTTGTGTCACCCCCTCATCCTCATAGACTGTAAGCTCTTGTGTCACTTCCTCATCCTCATATACTGTAAGCTCTTGTGTCACCCCTTCATCCTCATAGACTGTAAGCTCTTGTGTCACCCCCTCATCCTCATAGACTGTAAGATCTTGTGTCACCCCTCATCCTCATAGACTGTAAGCTCTTGTGTCATTCCCTCATCCTTATAGACTGTAAGCTCTTGTGTCACCCCTTCATCCTCATAGACTTTAAACTCTTATGTCACCCCTTCATCCTCATAGACTGTAAGCTCTTGTGTCACCCCCTCATCCTTATAGACTGTAAGCTCTTGTGTCACCCCTTCATCCTCATAAACTGTTAAGCTCTTGTGTCACCCCTTCATCCTCATAGACTGTAAGCTCTTGTGTCACCCCCTCATCCTCATAGACTTTAAGCTCTTGTGTCTTACCCTTGTCCTCTTAGACTATGAGGGCCCTCACTCCTATTGTTTCATATGACTGTTATTACTCTGTAATTTCTTAATTTAATTTGTATATGTTCCCCAGAATCTATAAAGCGATACAGAATTTGATGGCACTATATGAAGGACGATTATTGTTATCATTTTTTTTTTAATTGGTTGAGAAATAAAGTTTTACGTTCCAAAGAAGGATGAAAATAGTTAATCATTTGTAGAAAGCAGTATGTAAATTCATGGCAATGTTCAGGGATAGAAGCGGGAAGACTGCTGGGTGGGAACCACAGTCCTGTATGTCAGAAAGTGGAAGAGGAAGGTAGTCAAGGCCTGTGAGATGCCGGAGGTATGAAAATAGCTGCAGTCTAAAGGGTAACCTTGGCTTTTTTTTCCATTTATAAGTAACTAAAGGGACTATAAATAGAGACAACACAAAGACTGGAAGGGAAACACGTAAGGAAGAATTGATTAACTTCTACCACAACTCTATAGAAATCGACCACTCAGACACAGACAATCTCTGAGCTTAGAAATACCTATATAATATATATATATAGCACAATGCATAAAGGACACTAACTTTACCTTGGAGGAATATTTTCAGGAACACAGTTTAAGAGGCTCTAGGAAAAGCACTGAAGCAGCACCTCCTCTGTCCGTAGGTTGTGTCTGGTATTGCAGGCTGGCCATGTATTTTTAATCCTTTACAATCTCCATTATATAATCAGAATGTAGAGCTGCTGCACTCCAATGCAAATTCTGTATAAGCCCCCCCCCCATTTATAATGGGACTGGTCTCCTGATATGGGCTGAAGAATCATAAAGTACTGGAGTTCTCTGCACTCGCTCCAGCCAATGTAGCCATTGTTTTAATGGGAACAACTGAGATTTATTAAGCTAAGGTTTTCCCTTAAAGGAAACCTACCATGAGGAATCTACTATCAGAAGTATATCTGATGGTAGATTCCTCCTGCCTGTGTCTACCCTAATCTGTAATTTAATAATCCTGGAACAAAACCTCACTTGTTATAAACTTTACTTTAGTAATATGTAAATTACGTGCAGAGGCTACTGGGGCGTGTACAAGCCTGGCCGGCCAGTGGGAGTTAAGGCTATTCCACACCCTACTAGCCTCTGCAGTTTAAAAATGTAATAATATGTAAATTAACAAGTTAGGTTCCAGGATTATTCATTACAGATTAGGGCAGCTGGAGGAATCTACCATCAGATCTACTTCCGATAGGAGATTCCTCATGGTAGGTTTCCTTTAAAATATGAAGGATTCTGCAACAGAGAATCCAAAAGACAACCTAGTGGTAGATGAGTCCTAGACTATTAGATTCAGCAGCAAACTATAATATGTGTGATTGGGTTGGCAGCCTGGGGTTCAAAGCTTCTAGGGGAGTTATGGTCACTCAAATCATTCCCTGCCCTGTAGAAAAGGACCTCTAAATTGAAAATCAGCTTCTCCTTACAGGCAAAAACTTTATTTTTCAAAATATGTCAATGAGGCTTAACATTCATTTATACCATTGATATCCTCAATTTAATGCATCATTTTCATAATATCACAAATTGATTTGGATGGATCCTTTATATCCAGATTATACAAAAAGAATGTTTTTTTTTAAATTACAGTTCATTGAGTATACAGGGTTTACCACTATACAAGGGTCTGCTGTGCTATGCTGCACACTCCTATCACAAGTCTACAGTCCTCTGAAGGCACGATCAATATGTGAAAGGTGAAGAAAGGCTAGAGAACTAAGGAACATAATATATATAATATATATATATATTTACATATACAGTATAGAAATAAAATATAATTAAATACATGCATTAAAAATTTAAAATATAAATAAAATATAAATGCAATAAATAAATTAATATATAAATACCAAAAAAATTAATTCCAGGAATTCCTTTTATTGTAAAATATAAAGATAAAGGGGAATGTGCTGTAATGGAAACTGTCTTCGATTATATTCCATCTACATAGTGGAATCTGTAAAAAAATAAGCTTAATGTAACTTAAAGTGTAATAAATAGCCCTGGACACTAAAGAAAATGTAATGAGATGAGTGCTGGGAAGGTTCTAGCCTAAGTGAGACTTTGTTACTATTCAATTTAATAAAAAATGCATTAAGTACTGCACATTTCCTGCTAGAAAGTGAAGTAATAATAGTGATGCAGCTCACACACCACCAGTTATTATGGGGGGGGGGGGGTAGAAATGGGTTTATTGTGCTGCTAGTTATTACATAATGTCCTCATTCTATACTATAATTAACACTTTCCTCTAAAATTATTATCTAATAACTTGTGTAACTAGAATAAGATCTCTTCTAACAGAACACATCCCGGAAAAACTGCCAAACTAAAATAACAGAAACAATAATGTTACTTACAATCATGATCTATTATAATTTTTCTCCATGAAATAGATTAAAAGAAATTAAAAGGGTTTTCCACTGCAGCAAATATTTCATATGGTTTATGCAAAGAAAAGCTATGCAATTTTCCAATATACTCTCTGTATCAATTCCTTGTGGTTTTCTAGATCTCTGCTTGCTGTCATTCTATAGAAGACTTCTACGTTAACTTCCACTGGACATAAATCTGTCCATGGGCTTGTGATAGGTAGGTGCGCGAGCTGATATTATCACGCGGCTCTGTGATGATAATGGCTCCCGCACCTGTGTGTCCATCACAAGACCATGGACAGATCTCTATCCACTGGAAGTAAGCTTAGAAGCTTTCTGTAGAATGACAGAAAGTATCTAATCTATTATCTATTTATTTATAGAAAAACAAAAACAAACGGCACTCCAAAATAGTGGAATTATTCAAGTGGTGTTTATTCCCAAACTGCTACGTTACTTGAATTATTCCACTATTTTGGAGTGCCGTTCGTTTTTGTTTTTCTATATTTGGAAGGACATGGCTGTCCGGTTGTAGCGTGCACCCATCCTTTATTCTATTGCAGTGCCGATAAGGAATTCTTTTTTTCTATCTATCATCTATCTATCTCATATCTATCTATCTATCTATCTATCTATCATCAATCTATCTATCTACATCTTATCTATCTATCTATCATCTATCATCATATATTATCTATCTATCTATCTATCATCTTATCCTATCTATCTATCATAATATCTATCATCTATCATCGATCTATCATCTATCTTCATATATCTATCATCTATCATCTATCTATCTATATATCCTATCTATCTATCTATCTATCTATCTATCAATCATATATCTATCTACTATCTATCTATCTATCTATCTATCTCATCTATCTATCTATCTATCTACTATCTATCTATCTATCTATCTATCTATCTATATATATACTCAGATCTATCTACAACATGCACAATAAACTTCATCTTTAAATAATCTTTGGACTTTGGTGCTTCCTGCAATCTACTTTCGCTATCTATCTAATCTATCTATCTATCTATCTATCATATCATCATCTTATCTTTATCATCATCTATTATTACCTATCATCTATCTTTCATTTTATTTTATTCTATCTATATCATAGTTTTCATAATTACTATCATCCCGCCACCCATTAGGCAAAGTTGTCTTCTGTTCTTCACTTCTGAAACTCTGTTTCAGAAAGCATAGGTTTAAGGCTTGGGGGCATTATACAAGGTCTTAAGAGCCGAACTGTTCTAGTTACCCATGGCAACTATCGCGAGCTCAGGCTTTCTTTTCCCATAGCCTTTCATAGAAGTAAAGCCTTGCCACCTGATTGGTTTCCATAGGCAACTAGAAGTTTGACCTCAGCACTTCTGTAAATTTCATCCCCCTTGTGTTTATACCATCTTGATGGATGAACAGTGTTGAAAGAACTTAGAGCTTGGTGGTAGACTATAATCCTTGATGCCAGTCCAGGAAGAGAGTTCACGCCAGTGATTAGCGCTCATGTGTCCAGACTTCCTTTGCTTCTTTCCGCCTCCCTAGAGCAATAGGAGAAAAATGCGCAAGGAAAACACTCGAGCTGTTTACATTTCCCTTCCTAAAAAGGAAATCCTGACTTTTATCTCCACCTTGGGACTTTGGTATGTCAGCATCTGCTTCTGGCTGACAATTCTTCTAGACATTCAGCTTGAAGTAAAAAAAAAAAAAAGATAAATTCGCAAAAACACTCAAAGATTCACATACACAAATATTACATACAACTTGCAATACTTTTTGTTAGATGAAAAAGTAAAGAGAAGTTTTCTCTAATGCTGCGTGCACTGGCTTCCATTACACAGGCAGTGACAATATTATGACATCATCATCGTGCTGGCCTGTGAAGTTCCACTGGAGAAAATAGTACCGCAGATCAGGAATGGGAGCTTGAAAGAAAATAGGAAACCTGCAGGTAAGTCCCGTGTATGTAATTTTCTCAGTTGGGGGTGGGTGCACAATACTTAATTGGAGAGGGCGGTATTATACAATGTAATTTACATTCTCACAGCTTGATTGCACCATACATAGACATCCCTCCAATTAATATTGTGTTTGAAAAGGCCCAGGGGCGCGAACGTCCACAACTATTACAATACAAATTATTTGCATCTGAAATACAAGTGGTGCACATCTTTCATTGTTACTCGGAAAGTCGTGCCATAGAGAATGAATAGAGCAGTCAGCGTATGTGCTAGGGGCTGTCTGTTCATCTTGATGAAGGACTCAAGTACAAGACCCGTGTTCTCATCGATCTGTGTGATCCATCAATAAAAACCCACGATCAGCAAGTCAGCCTAAATTTTGTCATTGGACACCCCTTAAGGGGGAGTGCCCCTGCAGAACTCTGCTAAAGGGGCCAAGCCTCTCCTGTTAAGGCACTGGTTAAGGTAGTAGGTTAATGGATATTGGTGGGGGTCCGAACACCTAGGCCGCCATATTCACCCTCATTTTAGCAGGTGTATTTGGAGCCAGAAGCCTATGGTTAAATGGTATTTGAACTGTTAATAGCATACCTAGGCCACTACATCGTGTCTGTCACTGTTTTCGCTGACTGAGTGGGCTTTCAGACTAGTGTGTAGGACCTTGGAGACTTTCTAACAGATTATTGTAAACCGCATTAGCAAACCTCTATAGACACACTTAAATGTGTTAGTCATGATGGGCCAGGGTCTCAGAGACTCTGGGAATTGTTATGTTTCACATCATGGACAAGAATCTTCGCAAATACTCGGTGAATTTGAGCTAGTGTATGTATAGCGACAAGGAGCATCGAGACCTCCCTGTGTCAGAGCTGCTAAGACTCATGAACTTCTGATAATGCCTACTAGAGCAGGAGACCGGTGGTGGGCAGGGTATAGGCAGACAGGGTCAAAAGTTGACAAGATAGTCAGCCTATGAAATAAGGAAAGTAGTCACAGTAATAGGTAAACAAAGTTTCGGTAGAGGACAAATATACGGCAAAAGGAATACAGGAAAGGTCAGCTACGAAACCCCAATAACTCCACAGGTAGGGGTCAATAAACGGTGACTTGTCTCTTAAGATTGACATCACCCTTCGACATTTCAATCCATGATCCTTGTTGCAATGTCCTACTACAACATGTACCGGAATCGGGATTATTAAAGAACTAAGACTCTATTCCATTTTCTATTTAGGCTAGCTTGAAGTGATTGTATATGTAATGACTTGTTCCCTTTGTAACTTCTTATATGTATATATCGGACCCATGACTGACACCTAGCACATGCCAAAAGAAGTGCCCTTTGTAGAATATTAGAGTTAGAAATGCGTCCTTCCATCCTTTCTTCTTGATAACATGTTCAGAAATGCCCGTGCCAGACTGGGGTCTCTACAGATCTTCCATCAACTCCTAAAGAAATAGTACCTTCTGGACTTCAAATTGGATTTTCTTTCTGATAGCGTCTTTGGGGTCTTGGTCTTAGCCTAGAACAGTGGCGGCGAACTCCACGGCTGCCAGAGGGCGGCACTCAGAGCCCTTTCTGTGGGCACTTGGGCCCATCACCCCAGGACACCAACAAAGACTCAAGAATCTTCCTGCGTTTCCAAGCCACTTAAAAGATGCGCTTTCAGACACATTTTGATACTTCTCACTAGAACGGTGAGGAAGAGGGTGAATGATGGTAGACAAGGGCCGAATTATTTTGGAGGACCGCCATGCTGGCCCCACCAAGTCTCGTGTACAGAGGGACCAAGGAAATTGTGCAAATAATGTCCATACTTTGTTACTATGTTGCTGTCCTCACGGAGGCCAATCTGATCGAAGTTTGTTGAAGAACAGGGAAGCAGCATAAACCTACTCTTTAATTTTGGTTGGCACCTATCGAAGAAAAAGGGGAGTTTGGGTTGCAGTTGGCCTCTCGGCCGCTAAACGGTTCGCCACCACTGCCTAGAATATGGGCCACCGGAGGAAGCTCTGTTTGGGCCAGTCCAACATTGTATGTGTGTCATATTATACGGTAATCAGCTTTTAGGACAACAACTATGTACACTAATGTAATTTGCGAAGTAGTGGTGCCAACTTTTGTGGCCTGAAGGTGAATCAGTTTGTGTGGTCCCCTCACCTGTTGAAAACTGTGCACCAAGAAGCAATCATTTATAAGGAGGTAGGATAAAGAAGAAGACCATGTTGGAAAAAATCTACTTAGTAAAGTTCTTAGTAGAGTCTCTGACACAGGATTAAATGATACTCTGGGGTATAAGTGGGATGAGGTATGGAGCCACTTACTATACTATAGTATACACAAACCAGTCATGACACAATTTGCACTATGACTAATTCGTACGGATGACATGACAAATACTGAGATGAAGGACAACCTATTTGATAACAATACATCAGCTTCGTAGCTGATGTGTGTAATGAGAGACATGTTAGCATAGAATTGCAATCTATTGTAAAGACTCTCCAAGTTCTTCATGGACCAATGACATCTGTTAGTTGGCCACTACTCTGTATTAAACAGCTGTACACTTCTATAACTCATCTTACTATGGATTGAGTACTATAGGTCTACTACCCTTCCAACATACAAGGGGCAATCATAAAAAAAAAAACTGGTGACATCAATGTTTGTCGCTAGGAGTGCAAATTTGTTGACTGATGAGACTTGCTTAGGCTGCTGAATTTACATTTTTTGCATTCTGGGTGTCTTTAAGTCTGTTTTCAAATTCAATATTTTTATGAGAACTCTGCTTTGCATACACTTGAAACAAATTTCTTTTAGCTTCTATAATAGGCAGACATAATTGCATGTGCAAGGTCTCTCAAATTATTCTTTTAGTCTGCATGGGAGAACAGGCTGCTTTCTAAATATGTGTCTATTATGGACCATGCCTAAGTAGACGGCCTGCTTATAATTTACTACTGATTTCATGTGTATAGATTTCCGCATCATTGGTATCGCACCTACAATAAATCTGCACAAAGCTGGTCATTCTACCACATATAGCAGAGGCTAAAATCTGCTCCAATAAATCTGACTAATACTGACTGGGGGTTTTGCATCAACCCCATGATCGGAGAGGTTATCCACTACACATCCTGGCCGTCATCGCTCTGCAATGTTGCTAATTCTTATGGTAAAAAGAATGATACTATGTTTAGTTGTGAATGCATCAGAAGGGGAATAGTCTCCATAGGAAAACTGCCTTATCCGTCAGAGCCCAAGAGGTATGTAAGTTTTGGCGCCTTAATCACTTTACCGAGGTAACTCAATGTTCTACAAATGTTGAACGGAAGCGGACTTATAGGTGTGCAAATTGGATTTCATGCACCCAATGTTTTGTTCCTTGCTTCAAGATACCCCGCCCTAATGCCCCTTCTCATTAAAATAGGCCTGGTACCCCACCCATACATTCACCAGCAATCTTAGCACATCCATTGCTTTGACATCACTCATGAGTGTTAGATACGTTGGGAAGATACAATTGTGGGATTTGTCATAGACAATGTATGATGTGTTATGATGCAGGACATCTTGGATGGTACCTGGAGGGAAGAGGGGCATTATAGAGAGGTTTTCTTGGAGCAATGGCAAGTTTCCAGTTTACATGCCTCTTAAGTGTATGTTTTTTTAAAAAAAGCTTCTTAAAAGTGCTTAGGAAGTGCTGGAACAAGGTGCCAACAGAAGTTTTATCCAGAAGGCAAAGGCACCAAACTGCAGATAACACAACTGATTTGACTACGAGAGAGGTCCCTATGCTGCTATTACGAGAAGTTTCAAGAATTTTCTAATTTTATGAACTAGAGAGGGACAGTTGGGGAAATGATTCTTACATGCCTTGAGTTATGTGATCATGAAAGTTGGTTTTGGCCATGTGCTAGACGTTTCAGAGTCTTATCACATGGCCTCATGTAATCCCTGGTCTCATACACATGACCATAGTTACTACAACCACATATGAGAATACGGCCAAGCCAGAAAATCATTAGACCAGGTCCTGTTTGTAGGTATGGCAGTCTTTTTCTACATGAGTGGACCTTACTGTAGCCTACTTTGCAGATTATCCTTTTTGGGTGTGTTTAGGTGTACTCTTAGTATTTTATGTGCGATGTGGTAAAATTATTAGTTATGGGGCTCCACCCAATATCTTACTTTTTATGTACTATTAATAGTATTAGCTGTACTATTTGTGTATTTTCTTACTTTCGTACTTTTCTCTAATTCTTCTAAAATAGATGCTTGTGTCCAATGATTCATGAGATTACTTTGCAGATAGACTCTCCCGCTTAAGCTTCTACTTCTCTTCTGTTAAAGCCGTTCTTCCATTGGAGTTCAAATACATTAATGTGGGTAAAATCCGAATCACTGACACAGTTCAGAAGTTTTGTGGCTGTTAGTCGGGCTTTCATTCCCACTAGTGGATGATTAGAGTTTGGGCAGAAATAAAATATATATTGATTAATGTTTAATTCATGCTTTACTCATTTGGCAATAAATATAAAAGTTTATTTTTTGAGCTTTCTGGAAGGGGTTGTGAGGAAACAAATTCTGGTTGGAGGCCCTTAAAAGTCCGTGTGGTCCTGAATATTTTATATCCATGTTTCTCAAAAATAAAAACCAGGTGTCTCTTGCAGTAATTCACATGTCTCTTTTCCTAATTTTGATATTCTTTCTAGAATTCTCTAAAGGAAACTGAATTTCCATTTTTTAGAAAAGCGTTGAAATAATCACATCACCTGCCAAAATTTTAATGAAATCATCAACTTTTTGATTTCTATTGACATATTTAGGGAGATGTAAATTTGTCTACCACAGAATTCTGTGTAATTTGCACAAAAAACTGAGCCACATATACAAAGGGTTTTAAACCGTTTTCAGACACTCTTACAGCTAGTTAGACCAAAGGGATGTGGTTTTGTGCCAAAATGTCCTGCACCAAAAATAATGCTGACCTGACAGAATTTTATCCCAGTGCCTTCAATGGATTCCCAAAATATGGCCGCTTTCCCACAGATACACACATGCATGCCTTTGACAGTATAGAATTTTTTATAGTTCCCAAAAAGCAGAAGAGGAGACAAAAAGTCCTAGAGTATTCTAGTATAATAATAGTAGCTTGTACTTAAAGAGGTGTAGAGAAGCTCACCGGATTGGTTGTGGCTAGTTAAGGCAGGACTCTAAATTTGCCTCATGTAGTATCATATGCTCGCTTTCAGAGGTCTTCAGATCCTCGGGCTACTTACAAGAATAGGTTCTTTAAGGTTTTGTTCGTAGTTGCACTGTATATTCTATAATTAGCTCCAGACAGAGTTGTCCCAGTGACAATTGGATTTTCAAATTTTTCTGTAAACCCAACGCGGTCATCTGTAAGTTGGGTGTCTTAAAGTAGGGACCGCCTGTACTGACACCGCATTGGCTGCTTCTTCTAGGCAAGCAACTCACTGCCTCTACTAGCTTCAGTGTTTTTTAATTGAAAAAGGGGTTCTTAGCCACCCCGAAATGTTTGAGAAGCCCCTAACTCTAGTACGCTACATGTGTGACTCCTCCCTACCCCAATGAGCGTACCAGTTGTTTCATTTGCATTTCTCCTTTAACCATATGCCAAGGTTCATATGGAAGTCACTCAGGACGCCGGTTGTTCTGCACAGCATGTCCCCTATGTTCTTAGCCTTCATGGATTCTTGGAGATACTTTGTAGACCCTCTAGGAGGACCTTGGTAGACCTCCTCGGGATTCTGATTGAAATGCCTAATTGGTTGGGAACTCTAATACATTTTTTGAAAAAATTTTAATGATAAATCTTGAAATGGTCAGTCCCTACCCTTGGCGTTTTAGAACAAATCATACAAATCATACAATATGACTTTCTTAAGGGACGAGACCTTTACTAATCTAGCGATTGTATTTCCAGTACAGTGGTAGAATAATGTGTCTTATTAGAGCAGTGGTACATTAACATTAAAGCGTCAGCAGAACGTCTCCGTCATACGAAACTACACACTATCAATCACTTGTATTAGGGTGGTCAGGTTTTAATCATACTGGACTACCGTCCCAAGCAAACACTAGCGCTCGCTTAGAGCCTCTGCTTGCATTTAACTAGGATGAGGTAATGGATTAATCGCTGACAGCCTTGTGGTACTTGAAGAGTTTCTGGTCTATTACAAGGTCTATTCAAAAGACAATTGATTTACAATTATGCATTAGAGATCTAACCCACACATGGATTATTAGACGTTGCCTCTTTTAATTTATAGTGTGACCGTTTGTAGCGATGACCGAGCGGACATTGTCATTTCACAAAGACCAGCTCTAATTTTACAAAGTAACGGCAATTATAACTGCAGTTTTACTCGAGTTTAATTATGTTTTTGGTTCTATCACTCATTACTGTTTAGTGAAAAATTCCAGAGTGTGGACAGGTACAAGCTGAGGTGCAACTCTTCATGATCCTCTGTCTATGAGATGGTGGGGCACATTTAGAGAGCCTTTCCCTTGGCGTTCAACCCAAAGTGCATGTTCCGATGTATACCACTCTGCCACGATTCACTAAGACATGTGCCCACTCCTGCTGTTTTTCTTCCCCGATCAGGTCTGACGGAGTTCACCTTCTTCTTCCTGGTGCATGAAAATGCTTGTGCTTGCGACACAATTTGAAACTTAAATCCCGCGCTCATTCCGAATCAGTCAGATCATCTGAAGGCTCTCCCCCCGATTTCTGTCCCATGAAAGCCAGTGCAGCTGCGCCAAAATCTGATCGCGTGTGACACAATCCCAGCACAAACCCCTGTTAACTACCTGCCAAAGCTGCGCAAATCCTGAAACGGCAAACAGTCCGACAAAAGTGAGTAGTGCGACCCTTAGTAAATAAGCCCTATTGTGTACTGACAATTTGCTTAGATTATCAGTTTACACTTTAATTTTCTCTACAAGTATCTGACACATAGACAAAGAGAAATTATACAGATCAGAGAAGGGTATAAGATACAATGAAGCACTCATACAGTCAGCTCTGCTATGCCTCCCCCTCCCATCAATACCTTATCTTCTCTGTAGCTTGCAGAGTAAGTCTCTGCACATTGCTGCTTGCTGGCAGGAAGTGCATATGTCTGAGCTGGTCTTCTAATGCCTTGCCATCTCTCCTGAAACCGTGCTGCGCTTAGCTTTTGGTCGGCTGGCTACCTCGGCGGGCCAGAAGCTGAAGGCAGCGCAGTTTCCATTTCCCTGATTGTTTACATGGTGCACGGACCAGAGAGATGGCCCCTGGAGCTAAGTAAATGGTTTTTTTTAACTAGACCCCTTCCTGCCACTAAAGGGTGTTTGTACACTCTCGGACAACCCCTTTTAAGTTGATGTAGTTTAACAAGAAAAGGAAGTCCTTAAAGGAAATCTGGCATTGGAAATTGGCCTCATAAACCACTACCATGATGTTGTCAAGCAGCTAGACACCTTCTAGAACATGTTTGTGATAAATAAAGGAGTATTATAGGGAATATGAAGCAATTTATGCTAGAACACGGAGACATGATATGTAACCAGGATTAAACAGATCACGTTTAGGATTTATACTTAAAAGGTGAAATGCAGTTAAAGGCAACAACGTGATGTAAGCACATAAAAGAAATAAACTGAACAATGTCTTCTGAGCCACAAAACTCTAATTATTATCTGCATATCTTTCACCACATGAGACACAAATCCTAGCTGGCATAGATATGAAATAGAATATTTTTGAAGTGTTGATTTATGTACTTTAGTAAAGAATCAGAAATATACTGTAAAAAACACATATAAAAACCACAAATAAATGTGATCAATCAAAATACAGAACAAAACAGCAAACAAAAAGGACAAATGGTGAAAAATACCAACATCATAAAGCGGAAGCCAATATGACCAAAGAGAACGTGAAGCCTGCTGTCACATCATTCATGCAACTAGATATCTCCCCCCCCCAAACCAGCACAACAGGGGAAATTAGAGATTTGTGTCCGGGATCTCTAGCCAGCGAGCCAAGATCTTCTCAAATTAATGTATATGGTAGATACAATATCAGGTGCAAAGGGGAAGCTTTTTATCAGCTGTAGATGCTTCCACTTGCTGTAGTCTGCTATATTCTCTTTGCAAAGAGACCCAAAGGAGAAGTATCCTAAAGACTGTTTTTGCAGCTGGTTAAAAACACTGTAAATTTAATCAGAATTCTTATCTAAATGACCATAAATCAGCCTGAATGAGTGTTTATTGCATAATAAATCAAATCAAATTATTACACCGTCTTGACTACTGTGATCTCCTGTCTCCTTTTGGAAAATTTAAAGGAGATCTACCACCAAAATGAAGGATTGTAAACCAAGTACACTGACATACTGGTGTGTGCCCCAGTATGCTTTTCTTGTACGTCTTCTTGTTTTTAAGAAATAAAGGTTTTAAAAACAATGCAAATGATTCTGAGGGGCTCCAGGCTCCATTGATATTTATGGAGCCCAAGGCCTCTCAGGTTAATTTGCATAATCTGTGCTAGGAAATTGCTCTGCATATTTGGTATATTTATTCCTTGCCCTCTTTGCAGAAGCCAAACACTTTTCACCTGAAGTGCTGTCCCATTCCGTAGAAGTCATAAAAATTGTCTAAAACGCGACAAAGAACGTTTTTGGTTCAATAGCCGGCGCACACATTAGAACAATGATGGTGAACCTTTTGGGGACAGAGTGCCCAAGCTACAACCAAAACCCACTAGTATGTCGCAAAGTGCCAACATGACAATTTAAGCAGTAACTTATTGATCCCAGCTGTATCACAGATTTAATCATATTGGTGTCCTGAGTTCACCAATACAATAGAAGGTTGATGGAGAAATTTGGATTGTAGCTTCCCTCCAGGGTCTCCTGAAGAGGAAGAATCACGCGACCCAAAGCAGGAGCTCAAATGATAATGCATCTCTATCCACACCTTCTTGCTCCTCCTGTAGTCCTGGCACCCAAGGATGCCGCTTTAAAATGGCGCTGAGCATGGCATGTCCTGAACGACATTGGACCACAGGAGAAAGCCTTCGAGTCATATCTGGCAAACTCTGTGTTGGGGTGAAGTCCTGGGTGCCCACAGAAAGGGCTCTGAGTGCCACCTCTGGCACCCGTGCCATAGGTTCGCCACCACTGTTCTAAGGGCAGCCATGCAAGTAGCATATAACACGTGGCAGGGGCGTAACTAGGAGAGGCTGAGCCCTACAGCAACCTTCTGAATTGGGTCCCCATTCACCTTACACATGTTATAAGCATTTTACAGATTGCACAGTATCGCAATACAGAGGATGGGACTCCTTGCATCATAATGATATATGATGCAAGAGATCCATGCAGAAAAGCAACTCCAACTCCTCTGTACTATAGTCAGTGAAACCCAGCTACTGACTGACCACGGCTGGGAGAATTACTATACACCCATACTTACACATTCAGTACATTATACATCGATATGGTACATTATACACCCATGCCCACACAAACCGTATATTATACGTATATATGTGGAACAAATCTGCAGCGGAAATGGCATTATGCTGCAAATTTACAATCCTTGGTATGCCATTCATATGGGCAGCACAGTGGCTCAGTGGTTAGCACTACAGCCTTGCAGCGCTGGGATGCTGAGTTCAAGTCCCATCCAGGTCAACAGAGTTTGTAGGTTCTCTCTCCGTGTTTGCGTGGGTTTGCGTGGGTTTTCTCTGGCTCCTCCGGTTTCCTTCCACACTCCAAAACCTACTGATAGGTTGATTAGATTGTTAGCCCCACTGGGGACAGGGACTGACCCGGCAAGGTCTGTGTGCCCTATATCAATAAACAAATTATTATTTATGAGCTGCGGATCCAAGTGCAAAAGTCAACTTTTGCAATGCAAAGATTCAGCTCTGTTCCCTGTCCTGCTGGTCACTCAAATACTCTGCATAAACTAAACCACACCAGCTTCACAATGGCTGGGATTTAAAAATTTTTATCTCAATTGCTCATTTTATGTACCATATACACTTATTTTACTTTAAAGTGGCAGTATTGTATCATGTAAGCCGTCCCGGATAATATATTTACCGCTGTACTGGATGCAAATGTCCAAGTCTCATGAGAATTGTGAAGTTAATGAGTATTATGAAAGATAAGTAGAGCATAAAGCAGAAGGCAGGTAGTTAGCAAATATCCCTGAATAATAGATTCCTGTGCCGAGGATGGTGCTTACCGCTTTGCCAGCAATGACCCATTTGTCTTTACTGACAAGTGACTGATGGAAAGATATAATTAAAGAGGACCTGTCACCTCTCCTGACAATAATTGTATTCTTTACAAGGTCACAATAACTGAACATCTTTTCTAGGAACTCTACCATGTGCTCTGGCTCCCGATTCCTGGACCACAGACTTCTGATGGGAAAGGGTCACTTACTTCATCCAATAAGAGATCTTCTCGGACATGGGACGTTACTGCCATTTTCCAGGGATCTCCATTCCTTTGTTGTTTTGAGGAGGCCATTTATTGGATAAAGCAGGTTCATTAATATACAATAAACGTCATAAGCATGCAAGTGCAGTAGCTCCTGTTCAGTGCTAGCGACACAGCGCATGCACAGGGGCGTAATTTGAGGGGGTGCAGAGGGTTACATCCAGGCCCAAGAAGCCTAGGGGGTGTACTTTTCCCGTATGAGATGACTAGTACTATAAACCATAGATTATAATTGGGGGCCTGGCACACATTTTGCACTGGGGTTCATCAGCTTCAAGTTATACCAGTGCGCTTGCGTATACAGTCACTTGCACTGAAGGGGCTACTGCACATGCGCAGAGCTTTGAAGGATCCGACGGTGTAAATACACCTTGTGCGCAAGGAGGACATACAATGGAGTGGAACAGCAGAGGCTACTGTGGTGTGGATTAGTCTTTGCTCCTACAGCCTGAGGAGGCTACTCCATGTCCCAGTAGGTTCTGCTGAAAATGTGCATATTAGTAAGATAAAGTTTAGATCAGGTTAAATTATACAAAAGGATTATCTAAAGATAAGGGCTTAAAGGAAACTTACCACCACAGGTCTACCTATTAAGGTAGATAATCTAATTTATCTAAGAATAGCACTTTTTAGGGCTAATCATTTACTCCACTATATCTTTTATTATCTTTAATCAGGGGAATATGCTAATTTTCTAAACAGGCTACTGGGGCATGAAGTAGCCGCGCCATGTAGCCTCAGCTCCGGCTACTCCACGCCCCAGTAGAATCTTTAGAAAATATGCATAGTCCCCTGATTAAAAATAATAAAAGATATAGTGGAGTAAAGGATTAGCCCTAAAAAGGGCACTCCTTACATACATTAGATGCACCTACCACCGGATCTACTTTAATAGGTAGATCCATGGTGGTAGGTTTCCTTTAAGTTAAGAGGTACCCTACCATCGATTGTACATTAATAGTTAGAATTCTGTGGTAGGTTTCCTTTAAAATCTTTGACTAACCCTTAAATCAGCTTCTAAAGCTTTAATAAAACTCAACTTTCAGAACAACAAACTCATGCAACTCAAAGCAATTAAAAGAATCCATGAACCTTGCAGCCTCCGCTGGATTACACTAGAGGGTTGGATCTCTTCAGACAACGCATAATGTTTGAAATTTGCTTGCATAAGGAGAACAACCTGTTCCGTACTTTGTAAAAGTATCACCCATTTCCATATTTTTTCCACGGGTGCGACAATGTGTTAAAATTGAACAATAAACAGCATTTCAACAAAACAAGAAGAAGAAATGGAGCGACAACAGAGCTTACATCCTAAGCTTCAAAGCCAAAAGATAGTTCAGAAATTTCCGATTACTGTCACAAGGGATTTTCAACCAAAGTCACCACAGTGTATTTATTCTGTCCTCTTACAATAAAGAAAACCGTTCTGTGAAATCACAATGTCAAAGGAAACAAACATCAACAAGATGTACGAAGCGACCTAATCCTAAATCACGGCCCACGGTGTCACTATCAGACACTGCCATTCTTTGTAGCCCCCTACGAACTTGTCATCCTACTGCTCTTACATCCCCGAGAACTCGACGGAAATACAACCCAGGAAATAAAAGGTTAATCCTTAAAATACAATTGTACGTAATTATTTAACATGTGTTCACGCTAAACTGAATTTTTTTGATCTCTTTTAGATTTTTACTATAAATATTTGATGCCCACTCCTCTTTCTGAAGAAAGGATGAATTCATTTTGCAACGAGTTTCCAATTTCGAGTTGCTAATTTTAAAATGTTTTAATTCTTCAACCCCATTACATTGCTCTACCATCCTACAGAGCCATTCATATACAGTTAAAGCCTTTATATGTAGAAGCTTTTCTGAAAAGTATCTTAAAAGTTGGATGCAAATGAGCAATAATGAGCACCTTTGACATTGCCTATGCTATGAAACACCTTAAAGGGTCCCACCAAACAAGTTAGGCCCTATCCACACGATAGGCAATAACTTGCTGCTATATAGGGGTTTCAGTAATAAGGTCCCCACAGATCACGAAAACTGGAGGTACCGTCATCGGACCCCTCGTCGCTCCTGGAGATGAACAGCCATGCATGTCCGTTCTGCTCCATTCATCTCTATGGAACTGATTGAGATTGCCGAGCGCCATGTTGTGTATAGGGCCTAACTTGTTTGGTGGGAAAATCCCTTTAAACCATCAAAATCCAACCAATCCATGATAAACCAGGGACAATTACTCATAGATCCAGTCAATTCGACTGGAATTGACTCATAGGGAAAATTACTCATAGATCCAGTCAATTCGACTGTGTGAATCTTCGTATATGTGTTGTCCAAGGCCTCCTGCATTCTAGTATTGACTTTTAAAATTCTGCTTATGAACCTGAAGAGCTCCTGAGGGTGTTATCAGAGCCCCTTCAAGCTGTAGCACTGAGGGTGTGGCTATTCCAGCTGGTGCATTTGTCTTCATCATTCTATATTGTCTGTGCCTATGCAACACCGGACATCTTATATAGTTATTGTAATTGTGACTATGCCACTTCAACATCATTTGGGCATGGAGGGGACGTAGAGGAACACAGCTACTGCCAGAGTGGGTGGACAGAGGTCGTTCCTGCCCCATACTTGTATACATTTCAAAAATCTGCAAACTTTTGTCTGCAGGTTTTTATGCAAAACTACACCAGGATGTAGTTTTGCTTGAATATGGCGCACAAGCGTCAACGTATGATAAGTTCCCCTGTTCTGTAGAAAGAAGAAAATAGCTGCACCAGCAGATGAAGGAATACCCCTAGTAAAACAGCAGTATTTATTTCTTCTAAAACTTTATATCTCTGTAACATTGGCTCATTATTGTGAAGCAGCAGGGACTTCATGTATCTCTGTGCAGCCTCTAGGCAATCCATATGGCTCTAATGCAAGCATAAGGCATTATGGAAAAAAAAAGTATATATATATATATTTTTTTTTTTTTCCTAGACAAGAAAGCTATAAATAATTAGCATTCTGGAGTGTCAGACATCACTCTGGGCTGCTTTTTAGAAGTCTTTTTTTTTCAGGCGATCAAGATAATGAGGGCATAAGGTGAGTATGTTTAGCTTGATTTTAGTGTATTATAGAGGTAGAATGGTGCCTACAGGAATTGCCTGGTTTTATTAGTGGCCAATGATTGGCTGCAAAGGTCAGCACATGATTACCGTGTTCCCGGTGGATGAATTTTTTTACTATTTTATGTTATCTGCCACCAAAATTATTTTTGAAGGAGGACAATCTCTGTAATCAAAGCTTTCTACCTTTGGAGAAAGTACAGACAAGTATACCCAATATACTCCAATCCAAAGAACTTTGGCATAGGGAAAACAGCCACTGGAGTCAGATATAGGAAGGTGTTAATGGAGCTGTCCTGTTCATGTGTCGAATAAGGGCAAATGGACATACTAGAAAAATTCCAAACCGAGATGGTGTTTGTAGGAATATAAGTGCAATATAAGAAGTTTGGGAATGTTAAAAACAATCAATAGAAGGTTGCAGGGAGGTAAAAAGGGAATTATTTTTTTTTTAGAGGAAACTTAAATAGGGTTCCAAAGGGCCACCGGACTGGCATTAGCCAATGAGTGGCCTCCTTGAAGCTGTGGACAACAAAGGAAGTGAAGTCCTATGGTCAGAGGATGTGATGTCTCATGACACGGCAGGTCATTGACATTGGCAGGTCCTGTGACCAACCGAAAACTACTGGCCAAGACTGGAAGAGTCAGAGCGTTGGAGGAAACTCTACAATGTAATTTGTATGGTTCAATTCACCATTAGGGGACACTACGAAAATGAATCAGATGGCTATTCTTCAATTGTAATGGATAATCTACAGAGGTAACACACTCCTAATAGGAGATCATTCAAATCCAAAACTACAATTTATGTTTCATTCCAAAGGGAACAAATTTTATTTCAAATTTTATTTCTGGGACTCTTCAAAATGAAAATAGGGTCTTCTCAGTTATAATTAAATCCACATTTAATGGTACATTTCGAGCTCGCTTTAATCATTCTTTGCAATTGCCTGTAGCGCTGGACGTAACAGAGGAAGAATAATGTTGGAAATTGCGGTTCCAGCTATAAAGGAAAATTAGGAACAGATATGTGTACATTTAGGGCTCGTTGCATTTACAGATTCAGACGCTTTAGATGAAGGTTTTTAAAAATAGAATTCTTTTGATTACGGAGATGTCGACAGAACAGAATTCAGTCACGAAAACAGATCTTTTATTTTCTTGAAATGACGTTCCAGAGCGCAGGTTTTTTTTACCCCTATATCATACATGCAAATGAAATAATAACCTTGATTGTCGAAGGATTCAAAACTGGATTAAGTTAATTAGTGTTGAGGAAATAATCATATTTACAATTATGTAACATCTTTATGAAATTAGATGACATTGTCCCAATTTACATATAAGGGGCTGTAGGATTTCCTCTCTATATACAAATGGTACAATAGTAACCAAAAACACCAGATTGAATACTACTAAATCTACAAAAACTTCACAAAAATCAATTATATGCTATCCCACCAAACACCATGACGTTTTTGTCCACTCAGTATGGTACAGTCAACCTTAAAGGCCATCTATGACCAGGATCAAAGACTACATACAAATGAGCCAGAGGGGCTCCAGGCTCCATAGGTGTTAATGGAGCCATGGAGCCCCTCAGGCTCATTTGCATACAATCTTTCATCCTGGTGGTATATGTCCTTTAAACTGTTACCAGATGGGCATTTTTAGTAGTGCCCATGTTACCACAGACACATGAAACCCTAATGCAAAGCAGTTTTGTATAAAACCGCTGACTTCTATGATTATAAAAATAAATTATATAAAACTTTGCCTTGCTCCCTGCCAGCTTTCATCTTTGAGTCCCATGGGCGTTTGGTGAAAGAAGCAGAGTTCCCCTTCCCCCATCACGAAAATGGTCGTCATCCTCCTGATTTAAATCCTCACTTCCAATCTTTGCCCCTCCACCTATTCTCAATGAATGCAGCAAGCAAATCTTGCGCTTGCGCTAGGTTCCATCTATGCGCAGATATCAGTTAAAACAGGCTGCCCACCTCCACTCTATCTGTGCAGGGATTGTGTTTTGCATTATGCTCTAATGTGTTTGTGAGAACATGGGCACTACTAAAAATGGTCATTTGGTGACATGTTCCCTTTAAGTGTGCTTAGTATGTGATTCATGATTCATGAAGAACGGGCACCACGATTCCTGAATCTGGCGCACCCTGCACTATACACAGTAAAACTGCAGACTGAACTGTTCTTAGTAAATGTGGGACATTGTTTCTTAGTTTAACTTGTGAGGATGCTTGTTAAGTATGGAATAACAGCAGGGGAGGGGGGGGTGATTTACAATCAGGTTTCACCGATCCTTACCCCTTACTTGAACTGACAAGCAATATGCAAATTAATTGTATAAAGTCATGGATATGTTATAATTTTTCTAAATATTGACTGATAAGTAGTAATAATAGTGCACCTACAATGTACATGGCTTTTGTGCTTTTCCTGGTAGGTTTTTCTCCCTATAAGTCAACCCCAAAAGTCAACATGGCCTAAGAAACACACATTATTCTACTGCATAATTGGAAAAACATTTAGTTAAATCTCATTCTTCTACATGTAACATCTGGATGTCAGGGCACAAAGTTAATGAATACTGAAAAACTGTTCCCCTTCCCAAAAGCAAAATGTGAAGTGGACTTAAGATGTATTTGATCAATCATATGAGAGATATCATAAAGTGACAACCAGGAGAAACTAGAAACAGGTATGACCGGGCACAGTCTCACACAGGCCAGCCATTGCTGACAATACCCGACTCTCCCGGTTCTCTTGACCCTGCCCCTGGTCTCAGCAGCGAGGTCACGTTTCTTCTCCTATGACTGCTTAGGCCACTAATTTTTGTTTTTTTTCCGCTGCCTTGGCCACCCATGAATCTTCCTGTGAACCTGGGCCACCCTTTGCCATACCACCCTTTCTAAAAGTGGTGCACATGGCAAAAAAGGTATAATGGTATAATAAAGGTATTATAAAGGTATTCTTTCATGGCCCGGGGTGATGGAATCATCCTGTTAATCACCTATGAAATTAGATGTAAACTGGTTGTATAAAGTCAAGGAGGCTAAGCCTTTAACTCTGAGCCTTTCCTGCCTTTACTGTATTTGATGATCCTGCATCCAGATACAACTCTGACCAGATCTCCTGAAGTCCAAGGCATGCTATCAAACACAGGGGAGGAGGCATCCAAAAGTGAGGTGAGCTTGACTTCAGTCCAATTCTGTGACTTTATGCAACAAATTTACATCTCACTTTAAAGTTGATTTTCTGGATGATGTTACCACACTGGGTCATGAAAGAAACAAGATCTAGAAGCAGTTCATCTGCTTGACAACATACTTGTTGTCTGATGACAGGTTCCCTTTAAAGGGGATGTCTATGATTTAAAAATGTTTTATATGGCTTCAATGCCTCCTACAGCATAAGGCGCGTAGCTGTCAATGGGAGGGCACCGGCGGCCTCTGTAAACAGACAGACACGGCGGTAACTGGCAGCACTCTGTGTGAACAGGAAAGCTGGAGGTGATTTTTTTAGTTTTTGAGCCCTTTTCAAATCTGTCATAGTGATAAAATTTAGCTGCATCCTCTGTTTATTGGTCGCAAGTTCATTTTGACGTAACATGTTCTTGCATCTGTTTGTAGAATTACTAAGACATCCTTTTGTACTTATGGAATTTCTTTGGAGGAAATGCAACCCCTGAGGCCCAAATTCCTGTTTAGCTCTCTCCAGATGGCATTTTAAGCAGTATATTTATATCCCATTTATTCTCTGTTATAATCCTCTCCTAAGCTTTGTTGTCTTCTACCTTCAACATATAGAAAGCTGATTCATGTCTAAGCCTTTACATGCTGCAGATATCTATAATCCCCTGTTTTTAGGACTTTCTTCAATTCATTCTTGTCAATTTCCAAACCATGATAACACTAATTTTCATGTCACACGCTACAAACTAAATTGTCACCACATGCACTGAGGAACAATGGCTGCTCAACTAGTAAAGCCAATTATGTCAGGTTTTCTGTGCCTTTTTTGGCAAAATAATAATAGTACAATGAAATAGCATTGTTTCCCTTCCCTATCTCCTGTGTGATCAGGACGGTGCAGCAGGAAAACAGAAGCGTCATTATATTCAATGGGAAAAAAAATGGATGTTTTAGAAATCTAAATTTGTAGCGACGCAGAAATGAAAACTTTTGGATAAATTTACTGTTAATGTTGGTTGCAATTTAGCTAGGAGTTGTCACCGCTGCTTTCTACATTTCACTAAATACTTGTATTTCCCAGAAAATAACAATTCTAGGACAATTTTTCTCCATTCTCTTTATCTGCCTAATAGTAAGAATGCGCTTAGTTGCCCATGGCAACCAACTACAGCTTAGCTTTGATTTTACCAGTGTTCATGTATATTTTAAAAGGGGAGCTGTAATTGGTTGCCATGGGCAACTTAGAACATTCTTACTCTTAGGCAGCTTGATATATCTACCCCGATGTTCACAACACTCCTCCCCATTCAATATAAAAAATAAGTTTAAATAAAAAGTGGTTATGCTATAAATTGACAATTGGTTGTTACCGTTATCCTTGTCGAAGAGTTAGCAAACATTTTTTTAGAAATACCGTATATACTTGAGTATAAGCCGACCCAAGTATAAGCCGAGGCCCCTAATTTTACCACAAAAACCTGGTAAAACCTATATTTTGTTTACTCGAGTATAAGCCGAGTTTGGGTTTTCAGCACATATTTTTGTGCAGAAAAACTAGGCTTATACTCGAGTATATAAGGTACATTTAGTAAATACCTTGCAGAAGGCTTCTAGTGGAAAACTACACAAGTTACTCAAATCAAAAGGGAGAGCAGTCCAGAAAACTAAGAGCACAGCAGTGAGAGCACACCAGGGTTGGCTCCAGGTTTCAGTAGGCTCCTGGGCGACTGAGCCTCAGTAGGCCCCTTTGCAGGGACCTCACATGGTGGCATTAAAATTTCAGAAACTGAAACAGTCTCCTGTACCCTAAAATATTCTCTAGTTTATTATACCAAAGAGCCCCTTCATGGTTATTTTATATAAATCCCACTAACCCCCTATGGATTCATTAGATGCAGCCCCTCAAACCCATGGATTTCTTATGTGAGCCCCTCCAGAAGCTCTGGGCCCTGGCACTTGCCCAGGTAGGCCCAGTGTTGAGGCCAACCCTGGAGTACACCCTCCCAGTTAACATGGAGGGGCAACAATCTTAGAATACAAATTAAAGTCCTGATTCTACTTACAACAAACACCAAGCTGTGATTAAACATTTTTCCTAACTCTGTCTGCAGTTTTCCCACATCCAATGTGTTTAAACATTTCCTTTAAAGAAGATTTTTTTCAGGAACCCCTAAGGGGCCAGGGTTGGGTTGCGAAAAAGATAAAGTGATGGATACATGGTCAGAGGAGGCCACTCATTTGCTGAAATGGATCCCATGAACCACGGAATTGCTGACTAGGAGCAAACTCGAAAACCGGAATTCCTGAAGCAACCGGGAGCTAGAGAAAGTGAGTGTGTATTCTAATTTCCCATCCAGTTCCTGGAAAACCCCCTTAAGAGTGATTTGTTTCATAATTTGAATCCGAGGGTCCCCAGTGCATAGTCTGTGCCAGGCCCCCGACTATAATGTATGTATATAGTACTATAAGTTTTGCTTTATAGGTTTATAGTACTAAAAGTCTTCTCATATAGTAAAGTGGGGCCACCTGGGCCTCATGGACCCGGTTGCGGCCCCACCCTCTGCACCCTCTCAAGTTACACCCCTGAGTTTGATATTAAGGGGATGGTGTAACCGAGATCTTTTGAACCACATGAAAAAGTAACTCTTTTAGATTGATTTATTATGTAATTTCATAGGTATAATGTAATACAAAACCTAAAAGTCATATATCAAGTGGCCAAGGCTAAACAAAGCCATTATATAAAAGAGCAATAAATCATTGCATTCACTGCATGCTATAAAATCATTTCACGTTAAAGAGCGCGGCGCGGAGTTGGTTCAGCGAGTCCTCACAGTCCTGATTATCCCCTATACAATCACTATCCCCTCTACTATCACCATCCCCTATACCAGGGGTCAGGAACCTTTTTGGCTGAGAGAGCCATGAACACCACATATTTTAAAATGTAATTCTGTGAGAGCCGTACCATATGCACATGCCTTCCAGTAGATAAGTAGCCACAGCACATGTCCCCCAGTAGATAGGTAGCCCCAGTACATGGACCCAAGTAAATAGGTAGCCCCAGTAGGTACCCCAGTAGATAGCTAGCCACATCACATGGCTCCCAGTAACTAGGTAGCCACCGCACATACCCCCAGTAGATAGGTAGCCCCAGTACACGCCCCCAGTAGATAGGTAGCCACTTCACATGACACCCAGTAAATAGGTAGCCACAGCACATGCACCCAAATAGACAACTATCCCCAGCACATACCCCCAAGTAGATAGGAAGCCACAGAACAGGCCCCCCCCCCCCAGTATATTGGTAATCACAGCACATGCCCCCCAGTAGATAGGTAGCATCATCACATGCCTGCTAGTGAATAGGTAGCCACATGCCCCCATTAGATAGTAGTCATAGCACATTACCCCAGTACTTAGATAGTCACAGCACATGCTCCCCAGTACATAGGTAGTCACAGCACATGCTCCCTATTAGTTAGGTAGTCACAGCACATGCCTAAGGTAGATAGGTAATCATAGCAAATGCCCCCAGTAGATCGGTAGCCCCATCACATGCCCCCAGGTCCCAGTAGATAGGTAGCTCTAACACATGCCCACAGTAGATAGTTAGTCAGAGAAAAAAAGGGAATACTCACATATCTGCTCTCCCTTCAGTGGCTTCTCATCACTCCTGCGCTCTTCTCTTTGACCCAGGCGCCGCTGCCATCATTGCTTCGGCAATGGCGCCTTGGTCATAGGGAAGAGTGGATGATTCTCTACTCTATGATACAAGTGCTGTCATCTAAGCAATGGGGTGGCGATGGCACCTTGGTCAGACAAAGGACGCTGGCAGTGGTAACATCCCTCCCTGCATCCAGTGATCATCCCTGTGTGTGTCTTAGATTTGTCTGAGAGCCAGATGCTGCCATCAAAAGAGCCACATATGGCTCCCGAGCCATAGGTTCCCTACCCCTGCCCTATACAATCACTATCCCCTCTACTATCACCATCCCCTATACCAGTGATGGTGAACCTTTTAGAGACCGAGTGCCCAAACTACAAACAAAATCCCCTTATTTACCGTTAAGTGCCAACATGGCATTTTAATGCAGTAACTTACTGCTACCCGGTCTTCCACTTCTTTCAATTGTATTGGCCGCCCGAGGCCCCCCAATACAGTTGAAAGAAGGAGGGCAAATTCAGACTTTCATCATAGCTTCTCTACAAGTTGCCTGGGACAGCTGGAAGATTTGATGTATTTGGTCCTGTTTGGTGAACTCTGTCCTGGGGTGAGTGCCCACAGAAAGGGCTCTGAGTGCCACCTCTGGCACCAGTGCCATAGGTTCGCCACCACTGCCCTATACAATCACCATCCCCTCTACTATCACTATCCCCTATATATAATCACTATCCCCTCTACTATCACTACATAACTGGATAACTTGCTTTAAATAAAAGGTAAAAACAGTGTTTTCCTGTAAATAAAACCTAGCACGGTAACAGCAAAGTTTTGAGAGACCAAGCACCCAAACCCCCCCAAAAAAACTTACTTATTTATCCCAAAGTGTCAACATGGAAATCCATCATGATAAACTAGGGACACTTACTCATAAATCCAGGCACCGTGACTATGGGCATCTTCTTATTTTTGTTATCCACGGCCTCCTTCCTTTTAAAAATCAAAATTTTATATTATGCAAATGAGCCTGAAGGGCTCTGGGGGCGTTACCAGAGCCCCTTTGTTCTGCAGATTAACAGGCTGTTACAATAAGCAGAACATGTCTCAGCCAACCAGCTGCTTCTTCCATCTGCCAGTGGCTTTGGAAACACCCACCAGATTAGCATGATTATAACAGTTGATTTTAGAAGTAAGAAGGCCAAGGTCGGACTGAGGAGCCTAGGGCCCACAAGTGAAATTGATTCTGGGGGCCCACCTACTGCTACATAGAAATATTACCTGTATATTCTTTGGACACATTTACAGAATACACTTTTGTGGCATTTTGTGGTCTCTCATCCCCTCCTCATTCTGTGGCCCACTCTCAACTTCACCTCATATTGTGGCCTCTCATCTCCTCATATTGTGGCCTCTCATCTACCCCTTATATTGTGGGCCCCTATCATCTCCCTCTCATATTGTGACCTCTCATCTCCCCCTCATATTGTGGCCTCTCATCTCCCCCTCATATTGTGGCCTCTCATCTCCCCCTCATATTGTGGTCCCTTATCATCTCGCTCTCATATTGTGGTCTCTCATCTCCCCCTAATACTGTGACCTCTCATCTCCCCCTCATATTGTGGTCCTTATCTCCTCCTAATATTGTGGCCATTCTCATCTTTTCTTTTGTGGCCCTTCTCCTCTCCCCCTTATATCGTGGCCTCTCATCGCCACCTCATATTGTTGCTCATTTCTTCCTCATATTGTGGACTCCCTATCCTGTGGACCCTCATCCTCCAATTTTCCTTATTTAAGTGTAATATAAAATAATAAACACCACATACGTACCTGTCCCCATTCCCCAGGAGTGCTCCTACTCTTCTCTTCTTCCTCTGCTACTGCTGTACGGAGTGATGCCAGAAGATGTGGCCAGCAGATGCCGGCCTTATTGCTGTATATAGCAACAGCAGGGTGAATAGTGATGGGGCAGAGAACTGAATCATCATCATATTAATCTCTATATGCGTTCACAGAGTACAGATAGATTGAAGTATTATGACTGGGGGAGGAGTCAGTGGTCAGAGAGGCGGAGTCAGCTGGCGACAGGAGTGGCTAAAATGTGTCGGAATCCACCAGTGCTTTCCCCGATGGAGGACATGGATAACTAATATAAGAAGATAACATTAGCTACAGTGCCTGGATCGATGAGTAAGTGTCTCTGGTTTATCACGCAGGATTTTGAAGGTAGATTTCCTTGGAGCCCAGAGCAGAAACTCCAATGATAACCTGACTCTTTCAGCCACCACAGCCTTTTTAGACTAGGGTTGAAATATAAGCTCTACTCTGAAAATAAGCTCTAGTCACAACAATATACAGTACATAATCTGAAACAACAGAGTTCTGGTTACATTTTAAAGAGGAGAATCATCCCTTTTCATATAGAGCTCCCATTTCCAACTGTACCCTTAAATGTGGAGCCTTGCACAATATTAAAGGGGAAATTACACCATAACAGTGTTTCTAGGTACCACAGTACAGAAGTTATAGCTGTTTGAAATGTGCCCCGTATTTGCAGTTCGGATGGACCATGGACTTTCTATTATACATAGCTATATGTTCCATTACAGAGGGGAGGACCTTACTAAATATGTCGTTTGGGGAAAGGTGAGCTGGAGTCTCTTTCTTCGTGCACAAAATCGCATGTCCCTCTTTCCCAGTCAGAGAAGTTGAGATGTTTGTCTTTGCTTATGTAGCGGTAACATTACTTACATTTCCTTACTATGATGGTTATCAGCAGTAACTGCAGCAGTAGCAGCCATAGCAGTCGCTACGGAGCCCACAGTTTCAGGAGACTTTGGCATCTGACCTGACACAGTAAAAATGGAGGATGTGCGCCATTATATACATATTAGGCTGCACATTGTACAGCATAATATGTATATAACAGCGCACATCCTCCACAGTACACACCTTATCCTGCAGCTCAGATAAGAAAAGTTGGGGGAGAGGGAAAGGACAGCAGAACGACAGGACTAGAGATCTCTCCCCTCTAATACCTGCTGTGTACCCCACATGGTCCGCAGCTACTAGGACAGAGCTGTGTAAGTGTATGAATGTATATATCACTGCATAAATACAAGCATATGTGTGTATATTTTCTCAGGGGGTAGTGGGGCCCCATTCAGAAGTCTGCTTTGGGGACCAGCCTTTCCTAGTTTCACCCCTGGTCTGCTAGGGTTGTATGAATATTATAGCCTAGAATCAAGATTCTTGGGGACTTAAACATATGTACGAGGATTTCATGGGTGCTGGTCCTTCTCAGTATACAATTTGTGTGGCCATGGGCCCCCGAGAAGGCTTTGACCCCGGGCCACCACCCATACCTCCTATATTATAATCCACTACTGGTGGTTATCACTTACTGTCCAGTAAAGCTCACAATCTAAATTCCCTGTGAAAATATGAAACCCAAGCAAACCCAGGACTCCAGTGCTACAAGACATCAATGCTGACCAGTAAAACCCAGTTAAATATCAGTGTGGGATTGTTCTATAGTATACAATACTACTCGCTATATACTATTAGAAGCTTGTCGTAAGTGTATAGCCTCACCCAAGTTGTGTGGGAAACCACCTATAACTTGCCTGCAGATATAAATAGCAACATCTACACTGAAAAAAGAAGCTATTCACAGGGGTCTGTCTGCTGATATGTGATCAGTCTGCAATGGAAATATATACTCAAGAGCGTGAGTATATCATGTAACTCAATGGTGATCCTTCATGTGCTTTTGTGCGGACTTTATGAATGTGATATACTTTAAAGGTGCTCATACTGTACACTTTCAATTACTTGTGCCTTGTTCCGCTAACAACTACTCTTCTCATTTTCTCCATACACATGTGTGCTGGAAGTACCATAGGCTGCATTATGTTATTGGCAAGTAATGTCACTGCTGGGATGTCCCAGTAGTCCTAACACAAGTATCCTCTATCCCTGTTGAGAGCTATGTGCATGCACAAGATTTTGGAAGAAGCAGAAGATGGCGGTTTCACAGCAGGGCAGTAGTGAGGAGGTGAAGTGGAGGTGAAGAGAGATTGACTTCATGGTTGAGCTCCACCTCCCCATGACTTTATGTTACTTATACCTCATTCACACAAATGTAATGGGGACCGATATGGAGCCGTGCCATTTGCAGCCGCTTATCAGTCCCCATTGACGTCTATGGCACACGGTCACCCTCTTCCTCTCCTGCGTGCTGACGTGTACCCTTAGAGAAAGGAGGAATACTTTTTGAATATTGCATCAAAGAACTAAAAGAAGAAGATGGATTGGACCCATATGCAGAGCTGGATAAGGTAATACTGGGGATATGATATGGAGATGGGAGGTGATACTGTGGGTTCTCTTTAAAGATAAGAATCTCCTTTTACAAATCATATGGCTAATATGGCTATGAGATACAGAACCTGAGATTTAGGGAGTTAAATGTGAGCTGCAGATACAGATCCAAATTCTTACTACAGAACCTGTCACCAGGAAACCACACATAGCACCCTATAAATGTCCAGCTGCCTTCTCCTAAGATAGGGGTGCATAGAGCATATAGCCACTGTTTATATAGCCAGTGTTTCTATCAGCCTCCACCTTCCTGATGGAGTAGTTAATGATGTAGCAGAACCCAGTCACACACAACCACTGTCTCTTTGTCAACCTCCTTACCCCTCCCTCAGAAATTCTCTTCACCTGGGTTCGTAGTGTCAGCCTCAGTGAGGAGAGCGGGGTAGCTTGACTGTATGACTGCAGCTCCCCGCCTCCATGACTGAACCTTTGATGGTCTTGATACCAAAACCATGGTTCTAACGATAGGTGCTCTAGAGCCTAATATATAAGTGTCTGAAGTGATACTCCACCTCCAGCTTTTAAAAGTGTCTTATCTTATTGGCATATGACTTCAGAGGGGAATTTTTTATTATAGATAAATGGGGGGTTGAGGTGGGGTTAATCATAAATAAGGGATGCTAGTAAGGGTATCTCATAACCCACCTGAGAACCCCTACAGTTTATTGTTGGGACAAAGTTCCCTTTAAGTACATTTTTTATTCAGTAAATATCATCCCCACTAACAATAAAAACATCTTATTACTTTTCGGCAATAGAGCAGATACATGTAGATGGCCCTTCAGAATAGATATTTTGTTTTTCATTGTGTTTTTCCATAGTTGCACTCTGTCTTCATTGATTTATTACAAGACATAATAAACACAAGATACTTCTGATCAAACTGTAATATTAACATCCGCTCTTGATACTACTCATCAAGGCCCAAGCAAAGGGACAGATGACAGAAGAACTCGGCGACTTTCCGAAGATTCTAATTCCCTTGATGTTTTTGCAACAAGAAATCAAATGGAAAGCTATTTCAGAAACTACTGGAGCATTTCAACATTCAATATCATTCATGAAAAATGAGTTATGGATGAAGCATACAAATAAACACAGAAGTCTATACTACTTGTTATTAAATCCCAGATCCAAGACATTATTCATTACAATGTTCTGGGGGGGGGTTGTTTTTTTTTTGTTGTTTTTTATGACTTTACTGTTTACCATTTATCTTTCTGTTTGTAAGTTTCTAGTTTCTTATTAACTTCTTTTTTCTTTGTTTGAAATCTTGAGAGGCCATTTGCTATACTGACCCTTTTTCTAAAATAAATGGCATTTTATGATTTCTATCAAATACTAGTGGCAAAACTTGCCAACCTGCCCCCCTGACTACATAGGAGAAGGATATCATTACCTTATTATTATGCACATGAACAATGGGAAATCAATCTAGTATGGCTGTGACTCCTGTGACTCCTAACAGGTGCACTAGTGTGTGAGATCTCTACATAGAACACAACACATCCCCTCTCATTTGACTAACTGCTGTAGTGCCCAAACAGAAGCCAACTACAGCTTTGAACAGAATGGGGACATATACAAGGTATGTAAAAGTAGCTACTAAAAAAAATATAGTGGGGAGCCTTTTACAGATTTTGCACATGTGCCTTTAAGTCACTCCACTGCCCTTGAAATTGGCATAATTGAATGGTCACTCCTTAAGTGGGATGTTATGGGATAAAAACCAGGGGTGTAACTACAGCAGTAGCAGCCATAGCAGCTGGGGCACACACTGTCAGGGGGCCCCGCAATCCCACCTGAATCACTAAAGAATGGAGGATTTTCACCATTATATACATATTATACTGCACATTGTACATCATTATATATATATATATATATATATATATATATATATATATATATATATTAACAGGGCACATCCCAGGGAAAGAGGGAGGGGAAAGCAGGACAAAGGGACCAGGGATTTCTCATTCCTGCTTTGCACTTTCCCCATGTGGTCAGCAGCTACTGGGACAGATCAGTGTAAGTGTATAAATGTATATCCCAGTGCATAAATGTGTGTGCATAAGTGCATAAATGTGTAAATGAGTATACAAATATGTAGATTTTCTAAAGAGGTAGGTGGCCCCATTCTGAAGTCTGCAATGGGCCCCTGATAAAAACTCTGTATTTTTATAATGTATCCATCAGATTGGTTGTGAAAGTGTCTTAAACAGATAATGGGAGTGAAGAAAATAGTGGAGTGAGCATAATCTATTTTATGTGGCAATAGCATTGCGGGTAAGTATGGGTACTGATAGTCCATGCAAAGTATGAAAAGTTTCATAAAAGTAAGGCCCTTTCTGTCTCACTTTTGTACTTGTTTTTTACCCTTTATTCTTGATAAGATGATTGAAAAAACATGGCCGCTCCTTTCCAAAACAGTATTCTGACATCGCTACAGAAACAAATGAAGCTGAGTTATTATTCACTTTTTTTTAAGGAATAGGCAGCACTCCAATGGTTAAAAAACTCTATATATTAACCCAAACTGCATCACATTTTTGTTCAACACATTGGGGCTCATTTACTAAGGGTCGCGCTGCTCACTTTCATCAGACTTTGCACCGTTTTCGGGATTTGCACAGCTTTGACAGGTATTTAACAAATGTCTGCGCTGGGATTTTGACGCACGCGATCGTTTTTTTGCGCAGCTGCGCTGGCTTCTATGCGACACAATATAGGGGGTGTGCCGTCAGACAATCCGACTGATTTGGACTGAGCGAGGGATTTAACTTTCAAATTTTGTCGCAAGCCCAAGCACTTACATGCACCACTAAAAAGATGGTGAACTCCGTCAGACCTGAGCGGGGAAGCGACACATGCAGGATATCAGGCGCACAATCTTACTGAATTGCGGCACAGTGCATTATCATCGGACAATGCACTTTCGGTAACCTCGGTTGGATGGGTATGTAAATGAGCCCCATCGGGCTTAAGAGAGGCTCAATGTGATGAGCCAAAACGGTGCACACTCTGGGTAATAAAGTATTTTTTTCCCCACTTTTAAACTATTGGCATGCTGCCCATCCCTTTAAATAAACACAATGGGGGTCATTTACTAAGGGCCCGATTCACGTTTTCCCGATGTGTTACCCGAATATTTCCGATTTGCGCCGATTTCCCCTGAATTGCCCCGGGATTTTGGCGCACGCGATCGGATTGTGGTGCATCGGCGCTGGCATGCACGAAACGGAAATGGGGGGGCGGGGCCAAACGAAAACCTGACGGATTCGGAAAAACCGCTGCATTTAAAACAAAAAATCTGTTGCGGAGCTTGCACTCACCTTCACTCAACCCGAGCCGGTGAAGTCCAGCGTGTTCCGATACTTTTCAGCGCAGCAGAACCACCTGGTGGACGGCGGAGGAACTACCTTAATAAATCCCGGCCGGACCCGAATCCAGCGCAGAGAACGCGCCGCTGGATCGCGAATGGACCGGGTAAGTAAATCTGCCCCAAAATTATACACAACCAGTAATCAGGATTGTTGCTGTCTTGAAAAAAAAAAAAATCATGAATTTTTAATGTTAAAACAACTTCTTTAAGATAACTATTTTTTATGAGGATTTTTTATTTTTCCTGTGATAACCTCTTTGTTTTGCCACAAAAACTGTTATTATGCTTAGAAAATCTAGAGATTTTGTGGGAAAGTACATTTTGTTGTGCATTTCCTTCAATAGAATGAAAAGCATGGAAAATTCATAGGTTCTGCATGCAATCAGGAGAGTGATTTGCCTTGGCTGCGCTAAAGTCAAAGCAAACAGCATTATGGGAGCAGCAACAAACTGTAGAGTATTCATAGTATGGTAATAGGATGGTTTTTTAAGTGTTTACGCTGAGCTATGTGACAACTAAAAGCTGCATAAGTCTAAAGGAGTTCTATGATGTGGACTTTCCCAATGTCACCATCATTGAGCAAGTGACCCCCAATCAAAACTGTGATCATGTCTGAATGCACGGCATGTTACTGCTACAGATAGGGTTTGGCTCAATGGTCATGTGCACAACAGACATGACATTAACACTTCCAGTCTGACATAACCAATTGAGACCAAAACTTGCCACTGGATGAGTATCCTTTCTATTTTTTAAGGATTTGCAACCCCCCCTTAAATATTTCAGTACCTCTGTATATTGGAGAAAGCTATAAGTTTCCTTCCTTCTCTGGCTGAATTATGAAGAGAACAGCATCCCCATTCTTGGTTTGGGTCCTTTTTTGACTATTTTCAATAGATTCTATAGTTGTCAATCAAATGGGCTGGCCTAATTCACATAATTTTATTATACATGGTCCATTTTGGGAAAACTATAGATTGGCCATTAAGAATGTGCACTGCCACTCCAGTATACCCTATGAGACTACTGGATATAAAACAGCACAGCATCACATGCTTGACCACTGCTCCGCTCACAAAGGAGACTCACAAAACTAACCCTATATCAAGGAAAACCCATTTAGGAAGCCTATTAGCTAAGTGAAGGAGATATATCTAACGACAGAGTGCCAAGCTGTTAGTTGTGACCATGTCAGGGTTACAAGGCATCTACCTCTTGTTCCCTATACTGATGTCAGCTGACCAAGGCAGGACAGGTGTGAAGCACCAGGAAGACAGGTAAAGGGTAGTCACAGACAGGCTGAGGTCGAGGATTGGCATAGGCATTGAGTGTGAGAATAAGCCAAGGGTCAGGAAAGGCAGCAGGGAATCAGTCCTGTCAAGATATTCATCAAGAGTTAGCAGATCAGAGTTAGAGTCGTACCACAAGGCCAGGGTCGGTTTTATAGAGATCAAAGTAAAGAACAGACACTTTCCCGTGTAGCCTAGAACATATGAAATAACATATGACAGTCATAAAAGCCTTTAATGGCCAATGCTGGGAATGGGTAGTGGATGTATCAATCATAAAAAACACTCCTCCTTTTAGTTCACGCACCTTCGAATCCAGAAAGTGCCAGTGGCCATTAAGACCGGCACCGGTGCATCATGGGGATGGTAACATGTTGGCAGGCATGGACCATCAACGTAACATAAGGTCATAAATTCCATTATTAACCTTTGTCCTGCCTGGAAGGTCTTCAGGACCATTCCTTCGAGTGAGACCTCCTGAGCACAAATTTGTGCATTATTCAGGCCGCAAGCAATGGGCCGGTGCCATTGCTTCTGGCCCATATAAAGTCAGGGTGTGAGCACCTTTCAATCCATTTATTCTATAGGAAGTGACTGCCCATGCTGCAAAGATAGACAGTAATGGGATCTGCCCTGTTTTTTGCAGGACGGGCAGTTGACCCATTCCCGTGTGTAGATGCAGGGTGCCACACTGCATGCACCACACCGTAAATATGCCCAGTAATAGGCAATGGGGCCGGTAGTTAGCCACAGTTTAAGTGGTTGACTCATGACAAAAGCACACATTTGGTGTTCATGAGGACTTATTTTTTTATTGTAATACAGTATGAAAGTATGGGAAAAAAATAGACAAATATTTTCCAATGTTATAATCATTGCTCATGTTCCAAGCATTTCTATTGTATTAGGACAGCTATTGTTTTCAGACAGAAGACTCGGGGACTATTTCAGGTAAATGAAGTGCTATGTTTACTTATTATTTAATGGAGTACAGTCAATGAGGACATAATGACAATGTCACATTGTTCTACATTAAAATACAATAAAATGAAAAGCACATATTCATTATACGGTGGCTGTGTCACCTTAGATGTACAGAGGGTCTACAGGACTGAGATTCTGAAAACCTATGCTTAGCACAGGTCATCAGATCTGTGGGGGCTCCGATACCTGCTGCCCTCGGGTAACCTCAGGCCATCTTATATCAGTGCACTTTCTTTTAGCTAAAAAACAAACAGCATAGACTATTTATGTCAAATGCATAGTCAAATGTTGTTTTCTAGGTCAAGGGTAACATAATGATGGATTGAATAAAAAATAAAGATAATAATCAAAAATTCAAATATCAACAACCCAAAAAATATTTAAAATAAAGACTAGATTCAAACAATAGAACATCTTCAAAAGATGTAGTAAGGTCTTGGACAAGTCATGAACCAATGTATGACATTAAGTATATTTGTTGTTTACTATGTTAAAACGTGAAGCAAAAACACCCAAATTGTAATCATTTTGCCCCAATTATTATTTGCATTGGCTGAATTTTCTTACCTGTCCTTAGCTGTGTATCTGATATATTCCTGATATACAGTTGTATGTGTGATCATCGTTGTGGTAGCATGTCATCATCGTAGGTAACTATTGACTTTCCAAGCCATAAGCCAATATTTGCATTTGTAAGAAGTCATGAGAAGAACAGTACTATGTAGTTCTTTGGGATAGAATATCCTGTTTTGTCTTTTTTATATTTACACTGTATAACCCTGTATTTGTAATTTCAGATACTTTATAATCTCCATTGTCTTGTTGTTTGCTTTGGCACTTCTCTGCAATGAGGTAATGGTAAAGAAGTAAAGTAAAGTAAGATTTAAATAAATGGGAGGTGAAAGAATACACATAAGATGGACTGAAAAGCTGTGCCTAGATTCTGCAGGGTTCTCCATTTCTTTGACAGATTACAGGGCTTTTCTCTTCACCCATTTATCTCAAAGGGTGATCAGCAGATAGAAGATACAGACAGTGGTTGTCGTCATTAGGCAATCCTTAATAGAAACATATTTAATACATGTATATTATATCAGAAATAAGATCAATCAATAGTAAAGTCATGGACAACATGTGTTGCACATGTGTGTTGTTAATATTTCATGGATATGGCAAAAATTGTGGCTCCAGACCCCCGTAGAGTTCGATTGTGTACGGTCATGATGTGGTGAGGTTCAGTTTTTAATGGACATCGGCGATCTGACTGGACCTCACTCGCTGACATCAAATGGGCCACAAACAGCGGAACACGGCTGCACAATCGTGTACATGACACCTTACTGTTCATGGATGAAACTAGGTATTTGTGCCCGTGTATTTCAATATACATGTACTCATGAAATGTATAACTATTGTTGGAGATGTCTTGCAGTGTATGGCTCTTAATGACCTTTATTAAAGTATATATATATATATATATATATATATATATACTATAAGTATCATGGATACATTTGCTGGCTCACCAGTCACATAACTATATCCAATATATTCAGGGACGGATTACAAGGAGGGCTTCCATGGCCATGCCCATGGGTACCCTCCACTTTGTCGAGTGTGGGTGATTGTGTGCGATCACCTGAATTGGCCATGATATATGTGTGGGTCTGGTTCCGGTCCGGCTGTCGACCAGCTGTTAAACATCAGCCGCTCCGGAGTACCAGGCGGTAGCCTGTAGACTTGTGCTTATGGCAGTTTGTGACATCAGACGCACAGTGAGATTGCACACTACAATGCCTGCAACAGATGCTGACTGATGGAAGAGGACAAGGTTGTTATTCTATGGAGGGCTCTATATATGTATTACTGGGGGGGGCTATACATATATATATATTATAATTTTTTTTTTTTGAGAAAGTGAGAGGTGTTGTTTGGGAGCTATCTGTCAAAGAGGCAGATGAAAAGTGCATCGTAAAAGCCCTGGATGTGTCTTCTGTAACCCAAGGGTTATTATGGAGTAGGGGTAGGCTGGCAGGGATTTTGTATAGCCCCTACAGGTGCAGGTCACAGGACTTGTTAAAACCTGATTTAGACTCCAGGCCAGAATCGGTAGAGGAGGCACCACCTCGGAAGCTGAAGGCTGGACGGTTTTCATACTGGAAAGGTACCTGAGTGCCTCCTGATATTCTGCTGGCCAAGAGCGGGTGCCTGTCAGCCAGGTACTCGTATAGTAAGGTTCTGTTATTATATTAGGCAGCGCCTAGCCGGCAGGGTTTATTTTGCATGTGCATAAGCCAAAGCTGAATTTGTGTTTTGACATTGAAGTGTGAATAAAACACTTGATTTGGACTACATCCTGCATCTGTCCTGCTTCCTGCACCACTACCTTGTGTCTATCACAGTTTATATATTTATTTGTATATAGGTACTAGCCTTAATCTGGTCCTGCATATATCTCTGTATGCTTGTGGAATCAGAATGAGGTGATATAAATTATAGACAAATTATGAACAAAAAAAGCGGTTAATTTTTTATCCAATATTAGTAAATGAGCCATTGGTCCAGAAAAAGGCAAAAAGCCTGGACACACTTGTATCACAGTGAAAAAATCCTTCTTGACCCCTAGAAAAGGTGATCAGTTCTAGAACCCCAGACCCAGGACGTAATAAACCTAATTGTAACTATAACAGCAGGGACAGATGGCTTCTCCTTCTGTTGTGTCCTGATTGCAAATCTCCTTCATGCAGAATCTCACTTTCTTAGATCACTCTGGAGCTTGTAGAATGATAGACATATATTTACTGTGTACTTCATCCTGGAGCCTCTGTATCTCTTCTTCATCTTCTTGGACCTCTCCTTACAGGGGTTAACCAAGACCTTAAGAAAATGATATCTGGCCGAGGGGGCTGCTTAAAAAATTGAACATTTACTTACCTCCCTGGTCCCTCCTGATGTCATGCGTCACCATCTCTCATGGTCATGCCGGGGAAAGAAGCTGCTGAATTAAGCTTCCGGCTGGCCGAGATGGCTGACCACTCCCACCCGTCTCCATATCTCAGCGCATGACACAGCACAGCTTCCGAGCTAATATAAGCAAACAAGGGCATGGACTGGCCAGACAGTGGCACGGGACACCAGGAGGGCGCCCTTCCAGCCACATATTATTTTTTAAGGTCTCAGACACCTTTAGGAACTCATCATCTTCATGTTCCACTAGGAGCTCATCTTCCTTTAGCAGTTCTATGCTTTCCCCCTCTATGAAAAGAGAGAACAAACACCTCCCTCTATTTATAAACATATATTTACTGTATCCTCAATCCTGGAGTTTTGCTGTTCTCCTCCATATCTTCTTAATGGACCTCCACCACCAGGATGAAGAACTGTATGCAAATGAGCCTGAGGGGCTCCAGGATCCAGTCACAAGAAGAACCTGTCACAAGAAGACCCATTTTTAGCACTCCCCCGGTGCCCACAGAGCATAGTACATACACTGCCAAAGATTTTTTGTATAAAAATAGTTTTTACAGAAAAAAAAGTTACCATAGGCCCCTAATTTTACCACCAAAAACTGGGAAAACCCAGTTGGGTCACAACTGCAATGGTCACAGCCTCCAGGTATAATGACAGCTCCCTACCTCTCCTCCATCCCTATATAGCCAGCCCCCAGTAGTATTCAGCCAGCCCCCAGTAGTATATAGCCTGCCAGTCCCCAGTAGTAAATAGCCTGCCAGTCCCCAGTAGTAAATAGCCTGCCAGCACCTTGTGTCGCACGCCCTGTGTTAAAGATGCACCACAAAAAGGATGGTGAACTCTGTCGGACCTAAGCGGTGAAACGACACATTGATGCTTTCTGGCGCACAATCATAGAGAATCGCAGCACAGTGCATTATAGACGGACAATGCACTTTCAGTGCACTCCAGTGATCTTGTAAGTAAATGTGCCCCATTGTAACTCGCATTAGGGTTCTAACAGGAGTGTGTAACATGGCATTCTCAGTCAGATTCTGCTTTGGGAGGCATTTTGGGGGACATTATGGGGGCTCCCTACCTCTCCTCCATCCCTATATAGCCAGCCCCCAGTAGTATTCAGCCAGCCCCCAGTAGTATATAGCCTGCCAGTCCCCAGTAGTAAATAGCCTGCCAGTCCCCAGTAGTAAATAGCCTGCCAGCACCTTGTAGTATATAGCCTGCCAGCACCCTGTACTATATAGCCAGCCAGCCCCCTGTAGTATATAGATAGCCAGCCCCTAGTAGTATATAGCCAACTCCCTGTAGTATAAAACCAGCCAGCCACCTGTAGTATATAGCCAGCCAGCTCCCAGTAGTATATAGCCAGCCAACCCCCTTTAATATATAGCCAACCCCCTTTAGCATATATAGCATGGCATATACCAGAAGTCTCCAGCTAGTGGCAATTCAGAAGAGACAGAGGTATGATAGAAATAGTGTCTCGCATGTGGACATGAGAATTTCTCATGGCTGAGAAGAGGAATATTTCAAGAGTTACTTTAGCATAGTGATTGTTATTAGGGCAGCTGGTACAGGAAAATTTCAAGATGTGGTGCATCAATGTTGGTAATGGTGTGGAGTTGGTCTTACAGCCCCTTGGTGTGCAGAAGCAGATTTAACCCTTTTCATGTGGGTGTCATAGGGCCATCAAGTCAGACTCATTGGGGCTCATTTAAGGGTCGCGTGCTGCACTTTTGTTGGACTTTGCACCTTCGTCTAGGCTTGCACAGGTATTAATAACTGTCTGCGCTGCAATTGTGTTGCACGCAACCCTTTTGTGGCACAAATTAGGGGACGGGCCGTCAGACAGTCCGACTGATTCGGACCAAGTGCTTTATTTAACTTTCAAAATTGTGTTGCACGCCCTGTGTTAAAGATGCACCACAAAAAGGATGGTGAACTCTGTCGGACCTAAGCGGGTAAACGACACATTGATGCTTTCTGGCGCACAATCATAGTGAATCGCAGCACAGTGCATTATAGACGGACAATGCACTTTCAGTGCACTCCAGTGACCTTGTAAGTAAATGTGCCCCATTGTGACTCGCATTAGGGTTCTAACAAGAGTGTGTAACATGGCATTCTCAGTCAGATTCTGCTTTGGGAGGCATTTTAGGGGGCATTATGGGGGCTATGAGATCACTTATTAATCCTTTTCCTGGAATTTTGACAAGCAGGTATAAGAGACAGGCTAAATGTCATTAGTGTATGGTGGATTGGCAAAAGGACATTGCGGGTGTCATGGGGTCACTGTACCTATTAAGAATTCTGGAGATTCAATGAAAAGATTGTAACATGTATGTAACATACCCCTTATCCTTTACATATGGTTAAGTGTAGGCTCCCTTACTGTTCTCAGAAGGGTTTTAACTCTACTACAAGTAGCAGATGCTGGTGACTCATGTAATTCCTATCTGGGACGTATCCATTAACCACTAATAACATGTCGTCTTGCATAGTACTACTACACTGAGCTATTCCACATTGCTCTAGGAACTAGGAACTGCTCTCATTTCTGTAACTCCTCTAAGTTGTCAGAACTATCTCATTTGGCTATCGCACAAGCCTTTCACTTATAAAGAAAGGAATTCATTAACATTTGGAGGTATTACTCATCATGAAACGGAACATTGACGTCGTTTTAGCATCATATTAAAAAATACTCAGTAATGTGAAAGCTATGTGAAAAAGAAACGACCTAAATACACTGAACGTTATGTCATTTAGAGAGGGAAGTATACAAAATCTCTGTTTTGAAGCATTACAGGACCGAATGTTTCCGGCAGCCCTCCCGAGTCCTGTTTACCTAATAAAGGCAGGATCTCAATCTGTACCAATACCTATAAATTAATAGCATTTGGTATTTAAGGTAAATTAAGTACAACATCAACTATATTCCTTTACAGTGTTGAACTCTATCCTCTGAGTATCCCCTGGTGGGCCCAAGCTCTAGCCCGACTCCAGAAGTTAGAGGTATAGCAGAAGACAACCCAATTTGGAGGCCACTGGGGTCGGTTTCCTAGGGGTAGCTTAAGGGTGGGCCTGCAGGATAGTTTTTATCCGGTGGGCCCAAGGAAACCCACTCAGACACTGTCCACTTACCACCTATATTTCCCGATATTTATAAATATTTCCTATATACTGTATGGCAGTCGTTCCAGCCACATTAACTATGACTTTTATTATCTGTTATTCTGTGTATTGCTTTCCACTGTGTACAGTAACTGACTGTTTTGCCCCTTAAAAGGGGTTGGCCACTCTTTACATACTTTGCCCATGCTCCTTTACTGCCTTAGTAATATTCCCTGAATATTCAGCAGTCCTGCTATTTACTATAGTGCTTTCTGTAAACTCTCTGTGATTCTTCATTTATATGTGTGAGCACTGATGAATAGGAGGGGCTCATCCTGCCCCCCTTTTCCTGTGTCTGCAGTGAGGATGGACAGTGAGAGAGAGACACACAATGGGAGACTCAACAAGGACGGGTCGGAGCAGTGAGAGAGAGGACAACATGGTGAGAACAGGGAAAGGCTTAAAGTTCACAAAGGAGGCAAAGGTACAGGTACATATAGATGCATAGACATCTCTAAATGAACAGATTTATTAAAAAGTGACCAACCCCTTTAAAAATCAACTGCTGGTATTGCTCCTTTATTAGATGCGCGCATACATCATACATTGTTTTTCTTTTACCATGAGTGAGGACTCTAGAATATGGTGCTACCTGGGCTCAGGGCTACATGGTTGCTTTCATGCCTGTTATGTACATATGTAGAAGAAGAGTATTGTATCAACTGGCCTGGTGTTTGGGTTATATCCAACTAGCAAGTCATCCTAGAATTGTTGACCTTGGGGATCCTGTTGGATGGTTGACCACCATCCTGTGGTCTTGCCGTGCATAAGGCTGTAGACCTGCATCAAACCCCTTCATCTCTGGAAAGAACTTTTCTAAAAGTGTCCCTTCAGCACCCAAACAATTTTTGACCATTTGAGTGGGAGTAAAACTGTAGAAAACCTACTGTTTCTAACTAGAGACTTACAAACTAGTTACGATCTAGTTGCAAACCTACTATTTTTAACTAGTTTGTAACCAATGTTAGTTGCTACTGGAATCACTGCGCCCATTGACACCTCAGCAAAGATGCTGTGTGAGTCATAAGGTTGGGTTGATATTTCCACCATTAAGCCACCTCCAGGCCAAGTGGGCGAGGAGGGGTATGGACGCAGGTGCTGTCGCTGGTGGAGTGGGCTGGCACATACTGCCTATAGGCTACAACCGTTCAAATATGGGCTAAGATGCAATTCTACTCCAGACCTGTCGTAGAATTGCCCCGCTGGTGCAGTGCAAAGCAGCTCCCTATCTGGACTTAACAGGAGGCTGGTGCCTCATGATAGATCAGCTGGTGGTGGGGGCACAATTGTGCCCCAATATTTTTATCATTGCATCTTTTAAGCCTTATACCTCCTGTTGAACTACTGTGGATCTACTTGTGCTTCATATTGGTTCCAAGATTTAAGCATAGGAATTGAGGATGCAAGGGGAATGGGGTATGCAGTTAAGAGATGGAAGGAGCACAGTTTGTTTACGTGTGTATGGATTTCGAAGACATCCATAATCATCTATGTATACATCCCCCCCTTTAAAAAATGCATGTAAATAAATATTTGGGAAAGTTTTTTTTCTGTTCTCCCAGGGTGGGATCAAATGCTATTCTTGGCACTTACTATAAAGCTTCTGCACTATTGAGTACACAGAGGATTATCCCATACAATTGTTTCCACATCTACCAGAGCAATAACTAGTCCTATGCAACTAAAATACATAAATTCTCACACTGAATATCATAATCATAAAGTATCGTTTTATGTCATATGCCTCATCCATCAGTCACATAGTCGCTTGATTCACACCTCTCATACAGCCATCTGTGGTTGATGAACCTATGTAGTTTCTGTATATGCTTGGCAATCCTGTGTCATTGCAATGGCTCCATGTAGGTGGCGCTTAGATTGCTTGTCAAAATTTCAAGTATTGCGTTCTGGGGGCGACTTCAGAGGGGGCCCTCCCCCCTCCTGTAAAAATATTACATATATTGGTGGAGAGTATTAGCTCACCATTGAATGTACAAACACCATGCATAGTGACAATCACAAACATTTATACACGCTTATACAACACATATTTCTATGTGTATATATATATAGTATAGGTTAGAGTAATATATATACACACACATCGACGAAATCAAGTAGATATAGATACGATATTATGACTATCTATTATTATCATAATATATATATAATATATATATTAGCAGAAAATATATACATATACATATATCACACATACAGTCCATAATAACACACATATACCCAATACAGATACACCCAACACTACATACCTCACAATAATACCATAACAACATCACTCCCTGACATCCATACACATGCACATTTTATGAGAATAGCAAATACACACATACATACAATACCATATACAGACATACAGCATATACACACACATACAGTAAATAAACACCACACCCAAATACAGCATATGCACACCCAATACCCCGGATGCCAGGGCCCCCTCCCACTGAGGGTCCCATGGCGGCTGCTATGGCTGCTACCCCTGTAGTTACACCCTGATTCAGTTAATAAAAACAAGGTCAAATCCTGTCATATTGTAAAATTGTTCCCAAAATAGAACTAAATAATTTTTTTGCCTTTGGAGCTTCTATTCCAAATTGTTTAAAACAGACCTGTCTACAGAAAGGCGAGTAGGTCAGCAGCTCCTTAAACAGAACCACCACAGTAGACAAATGTATTATGCAATGAAATAATTCTGGAACTGTATCCTGGAACTATATGTTGCATGAAATGGATATTTATATGGGGGGAAAGAGATGAAAAAAATGACTGACTCCACAATATGTGCAGAATGATGAGTGTCCTGACGTTGGACTGCTATGGCTGAAAGTAAGTCTAGCATCAAAATCAAGTAGGTAAACCAGGGGCACTAACTCATAGATCCAGGCACCGTGACTGTAGTAATCTCATTATATTTGTTATCCACGACTCCCATTCTTCTGAAATCAACTGTTACAATTATGGAAATGAGCAACACTTACTATGGGGGGGGGGGGGGGAGGGGGTTAGCTGATCTCTTTGTTGTAGCTTCACAGGCTGTTACACTGTGAAGGAGCACTTCACTCTCCCACTGAGTGAGATTACTGCAGGCAGACGGAGGTGAGAAGTGCTGAGGGAGCAGTGGGACAACAGCCTGTGAAGATAGGAACACAGCTAATGCACTTCTGGCTCATTAGCATAATTTTAAAACTTGATTTTAAAAACAAGGAATCCATGGATAACTAATACAAGTAGATGACTACAGTCACAGAGCTTGGATCGATGAGTAAGTGGCCCTGGTTTATTATTAATCCCCGACAACTGCTTGGTCTAAAAGGAAATGTGTGGGAAAACAATTTATTTTCATATATGGCTGTGGGGGCTTTAAAAGAAGTAAAGATATTATACACACCTCAGCTGTGGTTTAGACAGCCCCATTGACGTCTGTATACAGACAGGTGGTGCTGTGGGTAAATGGGACCACGGAGAGAGGTGAGTATAATCTCTTTCCTTCTTTTAAACCCCTCCCCACATATGTAAAAAAAAATTGTAAAACAGGACAACACCTTTAACTTTTTACCAAACTAGCATAAGAAAAATAATTATTCCCAAGGGCAACGAAGTGATCTGTTTTTTTGGGTTACATACATTTTTAACATTCATTAACATATATTTATTCAGTTTGGGACCAGTTATTAAAAAACGCTAACAAAACTGAGCTCACCAGCCAAGAAACTCATAGTTGTGTTCTATGTGCAGGTCTTAGAATAACAAAGTGTTGAGTAAAGATTTGGAAGTAATTTGACTGCTGAAAAATAGCATAACTTTCCCAAGTAGTAACAACCAGGCTGAGGGCTCTCTCTGTAGTAATGGTTTAAGAATCTCAGGTATGCTGACTGGACTTCTTTCATAAAACAAAGAAAAATTGTGTAAAACTCATGGATACTCTTGACATGGCTACATAGTTCCTTAATTCTATAGATTGAGATAATCTACAGAACAATTAGATAATCTACAAAACAATGAGACATAATTTACATATAATTGCATATACTGATAATTAGTGTTGACCGAACCCAAACAGATTTTCAAAATTTGGAATTCGAATTCCCAAACTCAAACCCAAACTTTAATGGGTCTGCTCATTACTAATTATAATATATGGATCCCAAGTTACATATTATACACAGCTTACATTCATACCCAGGCCCGGCGTTACACCATGAAAACGGGAGCAAATGTCCAGGGGCCCCTACCTCGAGAGTTTATAATGAGGGGCCCATTTGTACATTTCAGAAGGGGACATATAATAAAAGCATGAGCATGGAATGATAGGGCCAATAGTATACAGTGAATGAAGGACGAGCCACATAATATACTTACAGATCGGAGGTAGTAATAAAATTATGGAGGGATGGTAATAAAAAATCAGTGCGGGAGGCATTGGGTACAAACGAGGGGGCCCATTATGTAAATTCATGAAGGTGGCCGTCTAATAAAAACTCTGGGGGGCAGTGTATATAAGACTGACAGGGCCAATATAGAAATTATTGGGGGCAGTATATAAATTAATAATATAAATTCATAAGGGAGAGCAGAAATAAGATTCATGAAGGGGGCAGTTGTATATGATAATGAGGGAGCCCGTAGATAAATTCATGAAGGCTGACAGTGTATATAATTCGAAGGGGCCATTTTGTAAATGATGCAACGGGGGGCGGTATATAAAGCGTCATGGGGCCAGCGTATAAAAGAAATGACAGGGACAAGTACTAAATTCATGGGTGAGTGTATATACATACTAGAAGGCCATATATATAATAAAATTCAGTGAGGAGTGTGGAACAGTGTTAATATAAGGGCCAGTATAATAAAACATGAAGGGGCAGTCGTATACGGATCGTGAGTCAGTATATAGAGTTCAAGGACGACAGTGTATAAATCAAAGGCCATTTTGACAATTGATGAAGAGGGCGGGTGGATATAAACCCCTATGGCGCGGAGTGCAAGGTGTAATAAGAAGAATAACAGGACCCCAGTATGATAAACTTCATGGTGGGGTAATTTATATCAATAAGAGCCAGTTAATAAATTCATGAAGGGCGGTTAACATGAGTGGGCCCAGTATATAAAATTCACTGAAGGCGGAGTGTATATAAGTGAAGGGGCACCTTTTCTAAATATTGAGAGAGGATGGCGGCTATAAATAAACTCCATGGGGGTGCATGTATAAATACGACGGACCAAGATATATAAACTTCATGGGTGGAGTTGTTATAAATTAATAAGAGGCCAGTGAAATGAAATTCTGAAGGGCAGTGTATATAATAATGATGGGCGTCATTTATAAAATTCATAACGGGTAGGCATATATTAACTTAGGGTGTCGTCGTTGTATCGTGGGTTCAGTAATTTCGATGAGAACACTGATCGTGTGGTATAATCTTTGGAGCTGTCTTTTGGGCAAACATGCTCTTTGCTCATTGCCAAACCGATAAATGTGAATTGTTGTTGGGTACAGTATTAAAACACTTCTTTTTGACTACTTTGCCAACAACGGCTCTTTGATCATAACCAACTCTCTCCTACATCCTTCCGTACTAATTCTTCTTTGTAGCCTCCCATATAGTCCCTGAGGTATGCATTGTATTAGTCTTTGGCTCCATATATGCTAATAACTCTCTCTAAGTATATACCACAAATATACATCACTACCAGCAGAGTGCATCTATAACATTTACGACCACGCATGAGATGCCATATAAAGTGCTAAGACCATACACTTTTCTGTAAAGGTAGTATGGTTTAGTATTATACTACGTAGTATATGAACTAGAAAGTATAGAAACATAAACAATAATCCTTTTTGTTAGTGCTTATATCTGGTGCAGAAAAATACAACATCCACCTTCTATTGTTTTTTAAATACTAGAACATGTAAAGTCATGCAGGTATGGCATTTTGAACACTCCTCTTTTGTGACAGAACACACACTCTCTCCCTGCTCCACGTAATAATACACAGCCTCACTAAAGCTCTCCCACTGAACCACATCATCCATCCCCACTGACAAACACAAACAACTCTTCCTCAATGGCCAGACAAACACGACCCTATCCCCCACTAACAACAAAACACATCCCTCCACAAACTCTCACCAACTTCTTTCTTCTGTGCGTCTCGTAGCAATCATAGCTGTAGGATGGAGAGGACGCCTGCACTACATTGCAAGAGGTGCTGGAGTCAGGGCTGAAGCAGGGGAGAGGAATCATCCCCCTTAAGTAAATACGTATATTTGCTAAGGTGCTTTGCATTATAATTCCTTACAAGACACTCTGGTAACAACCGATCATAACAATCCCAATTGGTTATGTGTAATAATGAGGAAATGAACACAAGGGAAAAAGCACTAAGCCATGAAGAAAGAGAGGATGCAAAAAGCCATGGAAAGTCTGACACTAGCTAAAGTCTAAGCAGTAATTAGAATGGCAAAATGCCATTTAGCGTGAATACTAAATAGATGGCTGCAAGAGATTCCATTAAGGGTGTTCATCACCAAAAGAAACAAGTGGTGTCAAACAAGTGAGTGTCTAAAGACCCTTTATAACAATGTCGCAAACAAGTCTGTAACATTATTAAGACTCTTAAAACTACAGTTCCAGTTCCAGTGACCACTAATGGGACAATAAGCTCACAGTAAAAAAAAAAACGCTACATTTCAACATAATCCTGCCACAACCAGGTGCTCCCCACAAGATTTCAGACGTAGTCGAAACAAGGACAGTGGCTAACTACTAACGCCATAAGCAACCGAGTAGCGGTTGCCTACGGGGCCCGTTGAGAGTTCAGGGCCCGGGGATGCACGCTCCCCTCCTGCAGTAGCTTTGCCCACGGCTCTGGGTAGTGGTTCGGGGCCAGAGTGCCGGATCGTCCCCGGGCCCCTGACCTCTCTGTGCATCTACAACACTTCTCCTGATCCTCTCCGACTCATATCCTTGACCCGCCCCCCAGCCACCTCTCTAACCCCAACCGCCCCCCTCTCACCCTCCTCTGACCTGCCCAGACCCCACCACCCCCCCCCCGCACCTCCCCCTCCCCCCAGACCCGCCCCCCACCCCACCCGACCCCCCCTCCCCCCCCCGACTCATCCCCTGCAGGACGACACAGTTGAATAACATCATCCCACCCCCCTTCCCCGCACGGCGACCCCCCCTCCGCCCCCCTTCCCCCCATCCCCCACGCACCACCCCCCCCCCGCTACTCTCTGCCCCCACCCCTATCCCCCCACGCCCTCCCCCCAAACGCCGCCGTCTTACTCCCATCATACGACAAATCCCACCTGACACCTTGCCTGAACACCCATACAGCCCCACCAACTTCCCAAACGGTAAGTATTAAACACGATTATTTATCTGTATGTATATATGTATTTATCTGTATGTATGATATGTATTTATCTGAGTATATATGTAATGTATATATGCATAGAATGTGTACATATGTATAGCCTGTAATATGTGTATCTATTGTAATATATACCGTGTATATACTTATAGGTGCATACCTTGTCTATATAACGTGTATATGTGTGTATATACTGTTTATACTGTATATATTCATATCTATCTGTGTATATTGTATATCTGGTGTATATACTGTTATATGTGTACATCATGGTGTATATACTTATGTATATTAGGTATATACGTGTATATACTTGTCTATTTTTTTATCCTGCATATATACTGTGAACTCTGTGCTGATATATGGTAGTATAATAGTAAAGTATTATATGAACAAATGATATATCAGTATAATCTGTATATAATCACGTTCGTATATGGTGTAAAAATACATGCTAATATGCTGCGTATATATGTATAATCTGGCATATATAAGCGTAATATGACTAGTATATTGTGCGTAAATAAATATAGATACTACACTGGTTAATTGTCTTATAACTTGTCATATATCCTATGCTACCTTCTGTACCCCTCTTGTCTATCTACCTGGTTCTCCGTGTCTCTTGGCATCTCTACTGCCCCTATGCCAATATGGTTTTGTATCCGGTGTCTCTCCTGCTCTCTCCATACTTTTGTCTCTGGGTATCTCTTGTCTCTCTCCTTCCATCCTCCGTGTATACCCTTGTCGCTCTCCTGTATCCCCTGCGTCTCTCTTGTCTCTCTCCGTTCTATGTGTTGTATATCCCAATCGTCCTGTGTCCCTTACTGATGTTACACCTCACACACTCCCGCTACTCTATCTCATACTTCTCGAGTGATGCAGATTCCTCGATAGATATGAGAGTAGAGAGATATATAGAGAAGTATGGGCACATCCTGTAGATGGGACGAGCACGCACACGACTAGGGATACCTTGATATATACTAGTTGATAAATTGCAAACATAGAAGGCAAATACTGTATGTGGGCGACATGCTGTATTCATAAGAGCCATCACTAAGAATACAAATATATAATAATACTATAGACATAGCTTCGCACTCTATGATGATTTTTTGTATGTGTCCGTCCTGTCGCTCTCTCTACTGCAGGTCTGTTCATATGCTGTATGGCGTCCCTATCCTGTAACGGGCTATGGTTAGTGTTAGCCTGCCTAGTCATACTGTAATAAGACGCGCCACATGGTATCCGATAGGATGTGTATGTATGTCTGAATATCTATAGTATCTGATCTATAGACTTGTGGCAGGTTAGTGGGTTGTATCTGTATCTATATGTATATACATGTTTCACTGTATGCTTTGTAATATACTCTGTGTATATGATACTGTATATGAGTGCATAAATGTGTGTGTTAGTGACAGCTTGTATTATATGGGTGTGAGTATCACGATAGAACTTTATGTGTGTATTAAAGTGTGTATATCCAGTTGATAATGTGTGTTATTGTACAATATGTCTGTTATGGGGTTAGCTTCCCCACCATAAATTGGGGGACGTATACGGCCGCAGATTTGCTGCCGGATTACTAACTTCCCCCAAAGCTGCTATACGCAGGGATCGGCACGGTGAGCACCAACGAGTACTCACGTTTTGGCCAGCAAAGAGAGCGTGCATCCCTCTAGCCGTAACGAACGACCATGCAGCTCTCATTCTATGGAAGGGAGGGGTGCTCCGCGGTCCCTTCCTCCCTTCCAGCGCGCCCGACGTGCCGCCATATATATTCTTTTAGTGGCGGGGGGGGGCCCCAGCAGAACTCTGCTATGGGGCCCAGTCATCTCCTAGTTACACATCAACCCTGAAAAGGAGGAATGTTACTGTATACAATGGAGATGTCAGTTTTTTGACTTGTTTGCTTTTTGAATGGAGAATAAAACGTGCTTGCTATTTGCATATAATATAAGGAAAATACAGTACGTTATTATAGATAACATCAAGATCAGTATGATCTGAATACATACACTCGTGCAGTATCTGTTTCCATCCGCATGGTGCGCACTACAGTGCTAGGAGAACATTAATAATTATAGTACAATTTTTCAAGTAAACTCGAAAGAAGCCCATGTTTGGGGTGCAGGATAAGCTCGGCATTCTGTAATCAAGCATGTTGTTTATGGTTTGTAGAATATAGTAGCCCGTTGGGGGTCCGTAGCTCTCATGTAAGACGTGTTTAGCATTGTAGTACTAGCTGCAGATGTAACAGTACTCAGATGAGAAACAAATTTGCCGTCTGGAAAACCAAATGATCAAGAAGTTACTAGCCTGGGTTTAATCGACCCCTGCTTCAAATTTCTGACTTTGTATATACACTGCACTATCTCTGAGATTGTAAAGATGCACCACATTTCAGATCATTACAATTTATTTTTAGAGTTTCAATAAAATTCACTGAGCCCTGAAGAGCACTAAACGGTCTTACGTATCTTCTAATATTCCCTTACCTTAGACGCATTACCGGTACATATCACATCGCTGTGTATGTATCATCAGAAATATTGCGATATAATCAATCTTAATTTATATATGCCATCAAATTCTGTGACGTCTTACCCATATGAAGTTTAAACACAGTGGGCTGCAAAATACTCAAAGTATAAGCATGTAGGAAACCTTCTTGCTCGACCCCTCCCTCTGACAACAGTAGTAACAATCAGCACCAGACAGTAAGTTGGTTCATATTATTGTCAGAAGCAGGGCGTAACAGGAGACTCAGGGCCCCCTAGCAGGCTACTGTATGGGGCCCCCTTCCCACTTAAAAAACTACTATAGTATCCCCACGGCGAGTTACAGCACATATAAATACACTCATGTGCACACACAGCATTGAACACCCACACATACGCTGCCCTAGATAACACATACTAACATACAGTGTATAAGACAAAACCAGATACACATCACCAGATATTTTTTTTTCTGCAGTATATCCATCACCAGTAGTTGTTATATACACTTTATGCTGGACTGGTGCGTACAATAGGATAATGTGGGCACATCCGTCAATCTTACGTGTGTCAGGTCGGATACCCGGGCCCCGCTGGACACTGCGGGCCTTCTACGGATGGATATGGGCGCTGTACTGCAGTATTAAGCACCATGTTTCTGGGGCGTCCTAGTGATGTAAGTCTCCTTATGACGAAATTTAACATTATATTTAAGCACCTGATAATTCACCCCTATTAATAGAGACGATAGTGATGGTGGTAGCAGTGGCATCGAACTCAAATAAACTATTACTTAGAGAGTAAATTGAATCCAGCATAATTACTATTTGGCCTTGAGCTTCTCTTTTAGCTTCTTCCTGGTGCACTACAATGAATGTGTAACATCACAACATAGCATCGTGTATCTCCGAACACGTCTGCTTGCTTATCCCATCACTATCTCAACAGATCCCTTCTTCATACACTTTTCCTATGTTATGATTAGTTGGCATGATATGACCGTATGAGGAGTTTTGTATACTCAAGGATTACTCAGGACCAGTACAAGGAGTCTTGTACTGTCAGCAATTATAGGTCTTTAGCTGATGTGGGGCGGGACTGCTAGGAGGCAAATGATTACAGGCAGTCCACCTACTTAGAATACGACCTACATACGTCCCCTAGTTACAACGACTTACTGGATATGGTAACTTTGTACCTCTTGTCATAGGCTACAATATAATCAGCTGTACACGTTATCCGGTGTCTGTATGAAGCTATTTATTCGTTAATTCATGATTCTTATGCAACTCAACATTTTTAAAATCACATTGTCGCAGACGACCAAGAAAGTTCTGGCTGGATCACATGGAATCATAATATTACCTAGTGTCCTCCTATACAAATTTAACTAAAGAACAAAACCTACACGACCTATTCTTGTATGTAACACCGGGAACTGCCTGTCATGTTACCAAGTTATAAGACTGGGCGCCGAGGTGAAGGACTACATATGAGTAGTTTCTGCTGTTCTTATGGGTGACATTACCCTTTTAAAGCAATGTTTCTATTTAAGGTATCTGTCCGCTCAACAATTACACCTACCTGAACTAATTGCTAGTTTAGTAACACAGCTATGCCACCCATTAATCTGAGTGTCCAGCTTCTTCCCATGCCAAAATGTAACTTTAAAGCCATTGTGATTAAGGCTGAAGGTGTGTAAGAGCAGAGCATCTCCACGCCTTCCACATCCACAGTTCTGCATATCTGTCATATGACAATTTTCAATGTCCGTTGCACTCTTGCCAGACGCTGAGAATGCTGAGCTGTTATATCAACCGCCCTCTGCTCACTGCAGCACCCCTCCCCCTGGTTTCCGAGACAGGCTCATACTGATGAAAGTGCTCACGTCAGGCAAACAACAGCAGCATCGAGAGAAGTCTATCACAGCTACACCCAGTGAGTTCTTTATCCAGGGGAGAAAAGGAAGCAATCAGATCTGACAGTGTGGTGGCATCTCATCTTCTATTTGTCAGATACTATGAATGTTCACCAGGTGAATAAACGTGTAGTAATACACAGATAATGCTGAACCAACATGTCAGTGCATAGGAACTATGGAATCATGAAAGCTCCACCGGCACAACCCTTGAATTTTACACTGACCATCACTGACAGCTAGGCGCCTAAATAGCAATAAAACTGAAGAAAAATGTAGTAGTAAGGGGTTAAACAAGGGTTATTGTGTAAGCCATTGGAACCCCCACCCTTGTGGAACGCGTCTCGTGTGACCTTTTCAACTATTATGAAAACACACCCATTACTTGGCTTCAGCAAGCCCCCCTGCTCCCTCTAACGCCAATCCTGAGTGAGGGAGAGTTATTCAGTATGTTTGACAAAGGTCACAGTTTAACAAGGGGGGGGGGAACGGAATGCTTCCTTCCCGCCCCTCCCAGTAGGCAAAACTTCCCAGTCCACACAGCAGATGCTATGCAAGGTACAAGAGACAACTCTCTTTTTTTCTGTAAACCAATTTTTATACACAAACACTTGCGACAGGGATGTACCATGTCTGTGGGAGCTGGGGGAGGTGAAAACAATGGCTCTCCTGGTGCACCAGGTTGTTCCCCTTTAAGTACATTCAAAGCTACTTTAACTAGTAAATAATCCTTTCCTAATTAACATATGGTATAGCCGCTCTAAAGGGATTGCAGAACAGAACTAATCTCGCAACACGCGCTCAAACATAAGTAACTTTCTTGCATATACTAAAGATTTTGCTGAACAGGGAAAAAGCTAAATCAAAATGTCAAGAACATGCAAATACAGTTTGAAACCCATGAATCATTCACATTTAGCACCCTGTAAAGACGGCTTCCATAATCTCCCTTTTGAAGCTTGCTTAGGAGAAGTGCACCACTAGGGCCAATTAAGCATTCGGGTTTTCTTTTTCTATTGATTCAGTTCGCATACCTAACACCTAATGATACACAATGTATAAAGCCCCTGTATACTCACCCAAGAATGAATAAAAACGGGCTTTTCAAATCCAGAATTCTCGTGAGAATTAAAGGAAATCTTAATCAACCACTTTCTCTACAGTAATGATCTCAACGACCTCAGGCGCCCCCGTCTTGTGGTATATACAGTGAGCTCGTTTGGTCAGATAGTACAAGGGGTTTTGAGAGAAGTGCTTGATAGATTGTCCTTTAGTGTCATAGTAGTGTTGTTTAATTTTAATATGGAGCAAAGCGAACGCAGTACAAGAGCCATTATGGAAAGGAAACTACATTTAATCCAATCGAACGGATTTTCTTCTCTTAATCTTCCTGTCCTGCCAGTTTCACACTTGAAAATAGTCCCTTCCGTAAGGAATCTTGTTAAGAAACATGGTACTGTCCTTCTGATCCACTTCATCGGTAACAGCAACACGGCCAAGCAGAAAGGCCTCCATTGTATAACATCGCTTATCTCACAGATCAAAAGGACACTTTTTCCTTTGACAGTGAACTGCACTGCACTGAATCAGCTCATCATTCAAGCTTCTTGTCCATTTGATAGGTGAGAAGGAAAGGTCATCCTATCACCTTGGTTAAAGTTTCCTTTTTAGATTTGGGAATGCATAACGCCTGAGGACAAATCTTGCACAGCGCGATTTCTCTTTTTTCTAAAACTAAATAAACCCTTTTGGGAGGGTGTTTATTAAAAGATTTCAACCGTTCACCGTCTCTAATTTCTTCCCTCCCTTCGAAAAAGCAAGGCCTGAGGCTTAAGGTCCTGATGACGGCCTAAAAGGCTTAAAGATTACCCTATGTGCCACCTTCACCACATTTATGCTACTTTTCAACCAGCAGATGGCGGGTTCTCATGTTTTAAATTCAAGTTTTTTATATACTTATGAAGGTACTGGAGAAGTTTTTCATTTGTGTGCAAGTTTACATTGCCACGCAATGTCACTATTCACCGACACTTTATTAGGGTCACATGCTAGTAACTGGGTTGACCCCCACCCCCTTTTGCCTTCAGACGGCTCCAATCTTCTTCCTTCACGCAGATTCAACAAGGGGCAGGAGCATTCCTCATAGATTTTTGGTGCATATTGACATGATGGCATCACAAACACGTTGCCGCAGATTGATCGGCTGCTTCATCCATGATGCGAATCCCCCTCTTCCAACACATTCCCAAAGATCTCGATCGGATTGGATCTGGTGACTGTGGAGGCCATTTTGAGTACATCAGTGAACTCATTGTCATGTTCAGAAAGCCAGTCTGAGATGATTCCACTTTAAATGCCATGGCGCATTATCCTGCCTGAAAGTAGCCATCAGAAGAGTTTGGTTACAGGTGGTCATAAGGATGACATGGTCATCAACTTACGCAAGTAGCTTGGCCTTGCAACATTCTCATTGGTACCAAAGGTGGCCGCAAAGAGTGCCAGAAAATATTCCCCCACCATGACACCACACCACCAGCCTGAACCGTGATACAAGGCAGATGGATCCCATGCGTTTCTTCATTTGTTGACCTGCCAATTCTGACCCTATATCCAGCGATAGAATCCGCCCAGAAATCGGACTCATCGACCAGCAACGTTTTCCAATCATTCCTCAATCTGTCCAATTCACGATGACCTTGTGCAATACATGTAGCCTCTTTTACCTGTTTATAATCTGAAAGGTGACTGGCAACCCTCGGTGTGGTCGTTCTGTTCTGCTGCTGTAGACCCTCTGCCTCAAAGCTTCACGTACTGTGCGTTCAGAGGCTCTTCACAGCCTACCTTCGATTGTAACGTTGGGCGAGTTTGAGTTCATGGATACCGTTCTATCGTCAGCTATCGAACCAGTCTGCCCATTCTCCCTCTGACCTATGCGCTATCAACAAGCTTTCCCGCCCACAGAACTGCCGCTCACTGGATTTTTTGTCTTTTTAGGACCAACTTCTCTGTAAATACCTGAGAGAGGGTTTTGCGGGAAAATCCCCAGAGCTCAGCAGTTTTCTTTTCTGAAATTCACTCAGCATACCATCCCTTCGCACCGAACACCAGCCATGTCTACAAGGCCTCAATCACACCTTTTTTCTTTCTTCTTCTTCGTCTTCTCGTTCCTCCATACTGATCTCAGTTTGTGCTTGCAGAGCATTGATCTTGACCATGTCTACATGCCTAAAAGTGCAACACAGAGTTGCCCGGCCATGTGATTGAGCTGATTAGAAATTTAGTGTTGACGAGCAGGTGGACAGGTTGTAACCATAATTACAAGATGGCCGGTGTGAGTGTATATTATGGTCAGTAGTATGTAGTCTGTAATGGCTCTCTAAACGACCAAATCATTAGAGTACTATGGGTCCACAACTCAGACATATTCCCGGCCATCCTTTATATTGCTGTATGGCATTGTAGATCCAGGGGTGTAATCCCAATCCAACATACCGTTTGTTATTTGTAAATTGATCGAGCAGACAACATTTGGAAACATAATTATTATTTAAATCCCTGCTCAACTACCGTTACACCTAAGCCATTGGTTCCAAAAAGAAGGAAGAAAACTGGAGTTGTATCGACACGGCAAAATTCCTTTTTGCCCCAGAAAAGCCCGATCGTTGTAGAAAACCTTTGTGGCCCGAACTGTAATTAAACTGCGATCTCCATCTAATAATAGCAGGGAAGCAACTTCTGTTTCCCAGATCTGGTGTTTCTTGGTAACATCCTTTCCTCCATGCAGCATCGAGCCTTTGCATGCACTCGGATTTTGCAGCATGACTAGGTTTTTGACCCGTACAGGAAAATAAAACACTCCATTTCTCGATCCTAGAATCCTCTTCTTCTCTTGCTTCATTGGAGTATACCCTTTGTGTACGTAACTCCTCTGCCTTAGGCTGTCCCGATACTACACAGATGAAAATCGGAGCTTGTAGCTGGACTCTGTACAAAAAAGAAAAAAACAAACACTTATATGTTGTAGAACACTATATTATGTCTTCTATGGAAGTAGGAAAAAAAGAATGCCAAATGCAGTGAAAAGGTAAACAAAAAACGCATTTGCATTTGCACCATTTTTCTGTTGGGGGGCTTAGATGTCACTTCTTCACTGTGCCCCAAATGACATTTCTTCTACTTATTCTTTGGGCGACGGTCACAGCGGGTCCCAATTTGTTACATTGGTAACAAAAATTATGCACAAAAGTTCAATACTTTGGTGTAACGGAGCCGTGTGTGGTTCCTTTCTTTAATTACGTCTTTTGATGAATTTTTGTACTATGTAAGTTTTAAAGGAACTGTATGTCCTTTTTGATCATTTTTAATAAAATTTTTTATTTTTTAAAATGTACAAAAATCCAGTAATGATTTTTACTGTTTATTACTATTAATATGAGCTATCTAGAAAAAAGAGGTGATTTGTATTTTGACAAGGTTTTAGGCTTTTTTAAAATTATTTTGTTAAATTTTTTTATTGTTATTAGTATTGTTGTACTGCACCGATCACCCACATTCTCCTTGCCCGGGATTTAAATCAGCAACAACCCGCTTTATGGAGAGGCAAGCCCGTGAGCCTCTCTATAACACCCGCTCCGGACATGCGACGTACGATGCCCTCCCATGTATCGGTAAAGGGGTTAAAGCTTATACGAGAAAGTCTAATTATAAATCGTTCTCTGGAGTTTAAAAGAATTCATCAAGCTTTCTTTTTTGTTCATAATGTTCTAGGGATGTCGGGGATTAACCAGCCGACTCACTAGAAAATATTCAGAAATGGTGATTACATTACATTTTTTCATTGAATTTAAGTGCCTGAGTAATGAACAGACTATTATTTGGGACACTTCCTGGGGATGAGCTGTGTTCTCATTATAATGTTCCTCCAATCGCTTCTTTTCTTCTTGTCGAAAGCTTATTTCTCTCAGTGTCTTGATTTTTTCTCGAATTCAACTTTATTACTAGTTCAATCATATCTTTAAATGCCGTGTTCATAGTGAGATTTTTGTCAAAACTCTGTCTGCTGCCCTTTACTACGGCATTTTCCATTTTCTCTAGTCACAATCTGCATATTTTACTTGGGTGGCTAAATTGGGGGGGGGGGGGTGTAGCCATGATAGAAATAACATTAAGAAACCTACCATTTTATTTTGTGCATAAGGAAGCAACATACCTGAGAATCTTTAGCTACACTGAGACAGGATCTTTCTTTGGTTCATCATGAGTCTAAGTGTTTGCTGAAAAAACAATTATAAACATTCGGACCAATGGAAAAGCTGGATCAGCATGGGGACCGACCTCGATCAACACTGAGCTTGTATTAACATGGAGTCTAATCAATCCTGACTATCAACCTGAGCTGGATCAGCTCATACACGCAGCGGGGTGGATGGGCAGCAAAATGATTATTTCCTGCGCTTCAGGCATTCTACCAGAGAGTCATATCCTCCTCTCCTGCAAGAAAACGCAACAGATTAGAGAAGCGCTGAATCGAGCCATAGAAGCAACAGAGCTTCAATTAGCATAATGTTATATCCGTTTTAAAACAGCAAACCCGCAGCTCAGGGATTAAACAAGATTGATCCTGAACCCCCCTCCTGGTAGCTACAGCAGTCTCAAGGTATTGTTACATATTCCTCAACTCAAATGGCAGGTTTTCCTTAAAAATTAAAGCTGCAGTTAATGTGTGACGAGGTTTCAGCCTATGGTTTGGTGCCATTGCTGGTACTTCAATTCCCCATGAATTTCTGTCTCAAAAAGATAACACCTGTTTGTGAGGTCTTTTTACACGTTCAGCTGGGGTATCAGGGTCTCATGAAACTGACCACAATGAAAATGACATGTTTCGGGATGGTGAGACGAGTGGCTGCCACCGAGAGAATCTTCGAGGGTCCCGTCCCCCATCATGCCGGGAACAAACACTGTCATACATTTCAGAATAATGGATTCAGCGGCACCCCTCGTAAGGACGTCTTACAGACGACCCTTCTGCTCCACTGTGACCTCATGGGGAAAACCTGCGGGATGCTTAACGTTGAGTCCTCAGGCGGCAAGGATCAGTTGTAAGGCGTTCTGTAATGAAGCTTTATCGGATAACCTCTGGTCCATTCAAGCAAACAATTTTGAAACTCCAATGTCACTAGGGCTGACACATAGCCCTAATGCTTCCTGTTGGATAAGTTGGTGGCTTAATGCGTTTTTACCACCCCAGATGTACAACAATTTGTTTTCAATGTAAAGTTTCTTGTTACCAATGGTCATCGAAATCACATTTTTAAATGTATATACCTTGATTGGACAAATATATATTTTGAGGATGTTTTTACGGTAAATCTTTTTTGGATGTTCAGAACGAATTTCCTGATCCTAACAAACAGCCAATAGAAAATGTTTCTTATTTGAAACAAAGGGAATGACGATAAGAAAAGGTTGTGCTGTCCTGAAAAAAAATCTCAACTCTTGACAATGTAGAAATAAAGATTTCAACCAAGCGGCCGTCCTTCCTTTGATTAGTGTCATGGAACTGCTCATTACTGTTGTATACGAGTAATAGGCCATGTCACATGAAACAAAAGTTTCTGAAATTTAAAACCCGGGCTAATGATAGCACTTCCTATAAACATGCCTCTTTACCAAGGATTCCCGTTTTTTGCCATAACGGACATTGATGTATCGATACCTGCTCACCATTTACCTTTGCGACACTGCACACTTATTACAACTTGTGAGGGAACCCTAAAACCTTTCATAAATGAAACTATTTAACAAAATAGAGACTTTCGCCTTTGCCATGGTTTTAAGCAATATCCAAAACATAGATGCCGATATACAAAGCACGATCAGAGAACAACCCCTCCTAATGTATATTATGGTGACATGCAGTGGATAAAATCAACACACAAAATTCAAGATGCCTCCCTCCCCTCTTTTCCTTTACATCTGGTGGCTCATGGTATTTTCACGGACGCCTTTGATTATTTATTTTAAACTGATCCGTGAAATTTTTCTTTAAACCTGTCTGTTAGTCACAGATTTTCCAACTGATGCTGTTACCGAAGGCGATACAGTTTTTATGTGGTTCTTCAGGTTCTAGACAACAAGCCAAATACATGCACGGATGCACAACGGAAGTGCGCACAACATGCCGATACGTAAACCCACCCTTACCAACTCGCTCAGATGTCAAACTCCTACCAGTCCCCTATAGAATCACTAGCCAACACTAGGTCTTGAATATCTTTTACGTGGTAACCCCACCAAATGATTACAGGCAGTCCCCTACTTAAGAACACTCGACTTACATACGTCCCCTAGTTACAAACGGACTACTGGATATTGGTAATTTATTGTACTTTAGTCCTAGGCTACAATAATCCGCTGTAACAGTTATCACAGGTGTCTGTAATGAAGCTTTATTGTTAATCCTGATTCTTATGACAACTCAACATTTTTAAAATCCAATTGTCGCAGAGACCAAAAAAGTTCTGGCTGGGATCACAATGATAAAATATACAGTTCCGACTTACATACAAATTTAACTTAAGAACAAACCTACAGACCCTATCTTGTATGTAACCCGGGAACTGCCTGTATGTTTACCAGGTATAAGACTGGGCCCGGAGGTGAATGACCTACTATGAGTAGTTCTGATGTTCTGTCTATGGGTGACATTACCCTTTTAAAGCAAATGTGTCTATTTAAAGGTAATCTGTCGCTACAATTTACCTACCTGAACTAATTGCTATGTTATATACACATGCCACCCATACTTTATTGTCCAGCTGCTTCTTCCATGCCAAAATGTAACTTTAGAGACATGTGATTAAGGCTGAAGGGTGTAAGCAGAGCATCTCCAGCTCTTCCAGCATCCAGCATTTCATGCATATCTGTCTATCTGACAATTTTAACTGTCCTTGGTTTCTGAGCCTGGATCTTCTGACTTTAGGGTCGGCAGCCATCTTGCCAGACGCTGAGAAGCTGAGCTGTTATCTCCCTCTGCTCCCTGCAGCAGCCCCTCCCCCTGGTTTCCAGGACAGGCTCATACTGATAAATGCTCACTTCCTGCAAACAACAGCAGCAGCGAGAGAAGAGCTACAAGCTACAGGCAGATGAGTTCTTTATCCAGGGGAGGGGGAGGAAGGCACATCAGATCTGACAGTGTGTGTGGCAGAACAGAGATGTAACAGAGCTGAGCATGTAATATACATCTCATGGATCTCATCATCTTATCTCTGATCTGTCTCATCTCTCTTTCTATGTGTCAGATACTAGTGAATGTTCAGCAGGTGAATGACAGTGTAGATAAACATGTACCCTGATAATCTAACCATATTGTCAGCGCATAGAACTAGATGGATCATGAAGTCCCCGCCCACACCCTGGAATTTTACACTGACCATCACTGAATGATAGGAGCTAAAATAGCAATAAAACTGAGAAAAATTGTAAAGTAAGGGGTTAAACAAGGGGTTATTGTGTAAACATGAGAACCCCCACCCTTGTGGAACAGCTCCTCCGTGTGACTTTTCAATATAAAAAACAAACCCATTACTTGGCTTATCAAACGCCCAGGCTCCTCAAAAAAAAAAAAAAAAAAAGACAACAGCCAATCCGGAGTGGGGGAGTTATTCATAATGGTTTTGAAAAGTCCACCATGTTTTTCCCAAGTGGGGGGGGGGGGACTGCTTCCTTTTCCAGCCCTCCCATTATGCAATACCGTAGTCACACGCAGCTCTTATGAAAGGTACAATATAATATCTTTTTTCTGAACAACCAATTTTTTTACAAAAAACCCTTTGGCAGCATATGTAACTATGCTCTGTGGGGACTGGGTGAGTACTAAAATGGGTCTCCTGGTACAGGTTCCCTTTAAATGAACTACCACCACAATCTACCTATAAAGGTATATCGGGTGTTTGTAGGTGGATCCAATGGGACGTGAGATGCCCGTTTAAGGCTAATCCCACGTCCCCCCCCCCCGGCAATTTTTTGGTACACTTTTATGAAACGTTTATTCTCATTTTATTAGGGGGTCTACTGTGGGGCGTGTAGTAGCCGCATCTGAGGTTCCACGAGGGTCGGCCACCCACGCCCCGGTAGCCTCTTTTCTCCTACTTATCCATCTTCGTCGAGCAGCTTACGATCAGGCCTGTTGCAAGCTCGGCTCGGGAGCATGACCGTCGGCAAGCGCGGGCCGGCTGTTCTGCGCATGCCAGACTGCCGGATCGGTGGAAACGAGGGGCGCGCAGCTAGATCAGCTGCGTGCTGAGATGGTGAGTAGGAGAGAAAAGTAGGCTACCGGGGCCTGGAGTAGCCGCTCGTGCAACCTCATATGCGGCTACTCCACGCCCAGTAGCCGCACAATTAATTCATCAACTTTCATAAAATTTACCAAAAAAGTGTCGGGAACATGAGATTAGCCCTTAACAGGGCTATCCTCACGTCCCCTGATCCCCCACCACCCTATCTACCTTATAGGTATATTTGTGGTGGTAGGGTGCCCTTTAAGTTACAATCTCATAATCCTACTTAACATACGTCAAGAACCCTTTCCTCCTTGAATTTAACAGATGGATAGCAGCTCCTAAAGGGATGAAAACAAACAAATCTGCAAGAAGCGACTCCAAAAACATTAAGTACTTCGTGCTAGATAATGAATTTTGCTGAAAAGGAAATCTAAATCAAATGTCAAGAACATGAAAACATTTTGAAACCCATGACATTTCACATTTTCACACCTGTAACGGCATTCATAATCTCCCTTGTGAAGCTTTGCTTAGGGAATGCAACCACTGGGCCAATTAAGCAATATTGTTCTTTTTCTATTGATTCAGTCGCATCATAACAGCTAATGATACACAATGTATAAGTCCCTGTATACTCAGCCCAAAAATGAATAAAAAAGGTTCCTTCAAATCCAAGGAATTCGTGAGGAATTAAAGGGCCATCTTAGATCAACACTTTCTCTACATTAATGATCTCAGAACGACCTCAGGCGCCCCGTCATTGTGTATATACAGTGAGCTTCTTTTTGTCAGATAAGTCAAGTTGTGAGAATTGTGTAGATTTTTTCCATTTAGAGTAGTCAGTGGTTTGTTTTACTTTCAGGGTAAAAAACACAGTTGACTCCATTAAAGAGTCCTTATTGAAAGGAACTACATTGAATCAATCGAACAGGATTTTTCTTCTCCATTTCCTGAATAGTCTTGTCGGAACGCTGTTAGAAAACATGGGTCTTGTCCTTCTGTCCACTTCTCGGTAACAGCACAAGCCAGCAGAAAGACTCCATTTGTATACATACGTATCTGTCGAAGGTTTTCCTGGCAGGGAGCTGCCAACTACACTGATGCAGCTCAACTTTCAAGCTTCGTGTCCAGTTGGATGGAGAAGAAATGCAATCCTTAGCATTTCTAGCGATTTCTTTTTTTCTAAAACATATCCATTTTGGGCAAGGGTTTTATTAAAAGATTGCAATTCACCCGTTCACCTCTCTTAATTTTCCCTCCAGTAGAAAAGCCAAAGTCTGGGCTTAAGAGTACCAATGCTAGGCAATGACCTAGGGGTGCCACCCTCACCACATTTATCTACTTTTCACCAGTGATGGAGGTTCTCATTGTAATTCAGTTTTTTTATACACTTATAAAGGTACTGGAGAAGTTTTCCCATTTGTGGGTGACATTGTACAATGTTGCCACGCAGTGTACATTATGTCAGTAGGTATGTTAGTGTATGGCTCTCTAATGACCATCATTAGAGTCTATGGTTCACCAGACATATTCCGCCCCCTTTATATTTCTGTATTGCATTGTAGATACATGGGGTGTCCTCAGATCCAACTACCTAGTGTTTTTTAGTATGAGGAGAAAGACCACATTTGAAACATTTTTGATTACATGCCTCAGAACACCTCACCAATCCCTGGTCCCAAAGAAAAGGAAAAAAACTACTGGATTTGTTAAACAATAAGGGCACAGGGCAAAAATTCCTTCTTTTTTTGCCCGAGAAAGCCGATCAGTTGTAAACCTTGGGCCAAGACTGTATTAAAAACTGCCTCCATCTATATAGCAGGGGAAGACAACTTTCTGTTCCCAGATCTGGTTGTTTCTTCTTCTTGGTAGTCCTCTCCTCCATGCAGCAATCTTCCTTGCACTCTGGATTTTTGCAGCATGACTATGGTTTTTTTGGCAAAACAACCCTTTAAAGAGAAAAAAAAAAAACACTTCCCTTTCTCGATCCTAGAATCTCTTCCTCTCTTGCTTCATTTTGAGTAATACCCTTTTTGTACCGGTAACTCCGCTGCCTTATGCTGTGCCTACCACAGATGAAAAAAATCTGGAGCTTGTAGCTGACTCTGTAAAAGAAAAAAACAAACACTTATATGTTGTATACAAATTTTATGGTACCTTGGATCTGTAAAAAAATTTCCAATGCAGTGAAAATGGTGAAAAACTCATTTGCACCATTTTCTTGTGGGCTTAGATTTCACGTCTTTCACTGTGCCCCCAAATGACATTTCTACTTTATCTTTGGGTCGGCTGCGTCGCAGGGAACGCAAATTTGTGCATTGTAAAAATATTTGTACAAAAATGGTAATCCCCCTCCCAGCACAAAAAAAAAAAACAAAAAAAAGAAATTCTCCATTTTGCCATCTTCTTTTTCATACTTCGGTGTACGGAGCTGTGTGTGGTGACATTTTTTACGGCTTTTGATGACGTTTTCAATGTTACCATTTTAAGGTAACTTTTTAATAAAATTTCATTATTTTTTAAAATGGCAAAAAAGCCAAAAGCATTTTCAACTTTGGGCACTATTTTCCAGCAATGCCGGGAATAACCATTATTATATTTTGATTGTACATTTTAGGATGTGACGATATCCTACATGTTTATGATTTTTACTGTTTATTACTATTCATATGAGTTCTAGAAAAAAGCGGGTGTTTTGTATTTTAGGTTATAGGCTTTTTTTAATATTTTTAAAACTTTTTATTATTATGTTATTTTTAGTAAACTGGCAACCATCACCCACAGTGCCTGCCGGATTAATGCAGCAAAAACGCCCTCTCTGTATGGAGAGGGCATAGCCCGTGAGCACTCTCTATACACCCGCACACCGACATGAACGTACTATTCCCTCACAACTGTCGGTAAGGGGTAAAAGCTTAGAAGATAACGAATAATTATAACGTTCTTTCCTGGAGTTAAAAGAATTCATCTTTTTTCTGTTATGAATGTTCTAGAACGTCGGGGATGAACCATCCTGACTCAATAAATATTCAGAATAGTGAGTACATTTACCTTAGTTTCATTGATTTTAATTCCTGAATATAAACAGGACTATTATGTGGACCCCTTCCTGGGATTAGCTGTGTTCTCATTATATGTTCCTCCTCCCAGCTCTTCTTTGTCCTAAATCCTTATTTCTCTCAGTGTATTGATTTTTCGAATTACTTATTGACTATCCATCAATAAGTGTATTTAAATGAGCTGTTCATATTGAGATTTTTTGTCCAACCATCTGTCTGGCTGCCCTTTACAGCCTTTTCCATTTTTCTCCTCTAGTCACATCTTGCATATGTCCTTGGGTGCTAATGTGTGTACGCCATGAGAAAAAATAACATGAAGGAAACCTACCAATTTGATTTTGATGCATTAGGAAGCAAACATACCTTCGATATGCAGTAGCTACACTGATGCAGGATCTTCTTTTGGTTCATCACTGAGCTAAAGTGGTTTGCTGAAAAACACATTATAAAACATTCATGACCTTGGGAAAGGCTGGTGCCAGCATGGTACCCCGCCAGGGCAGAGGAGGCAATACCTCGATCAACACGTAGCTTGTAATTACAAATGGAGGCTAATCAAGCATGACTATCACCTGAGCTGGATCACTCATACTAGCAGCGGGGGTGGTGGGGCAGCAATTGATATTCCTGCCTTCAGCACAACCCAGGATTTACATCCTCCTCTCCTTGCATAGAAAAAAACCTCACGAGTTAGGAGAAGCGCTCACGAGCCCATAGGAAGCGATACAGCTTCATTATCATAATGTTATATCTGTTTTAAACAGCAAAGAACCGCTCAGCTCAGGGCGTAAACGATATAACCTGCCTCATGTACTACAGTCTTCTCAAGTATGTTTTGTTTCATAATGCATCATCAAAGTAGGCTTTCCTTTAATAAATTTATACATTTAATGTTGTGATGTTGCTGTTTCATCCTATGTTGGTTCCATTTTCTAGTTTACTTTACAATTCCCCATGAAATTCTGTCTCAAATACATTGTTTTTGATGTTCTTTTACAACCTGCAACTGGGTGTTATCAGGGTCTCTGAAAACTGGACCATTTGAAAATTACCATTTTCTGAATTTTGAGACCATGTCTTCCACTAATATCTTCTAGTGGTCCCGATCCCACATGTGCTAGTGGAATCAAAACCTGCCATCATTTAGTATAATATATTCAGCAGTCCCCCTACTTTAAGGACTTACAATACGACCCCTAGTTAAAAGACGCAACCTTCTCCCATGGACCGTCTGGTAAGCCTGCCCTGATGCTTTATTGATTCCCCACAAAACGCTGACAATTCATCAGTGTAAGGGTGTCTTGTAAGAAGCTTTATGGATAATCCTTGGTCCATTAAAGCAAAAAATGTTGAAACTCCATTGTCACAGGCTGACACTAGCCTAAATTCTGGTTGGATAAGTATGTGGCTTAATGCTTTTTTAGCACCCAAGATTTACATTTGTTTTCAAGTAAAGTTTCTTATTATCAATTGGCATAGAATACACAGTTTTCAAATGTATTATATTTATGTACAAATATAGTTTTGGATTTACGTAAATCGGTTTTGGTTTGTCAGAACAGGTTTCTGATCCGTCAACCAGCCTGAAAATGTTCTATTTGAAAAAAGGGAGATGAATCGATATAGAAAGGTTAATACTGCTGTCGAAAAAATAAACTGCTCCACTTTGCAATGTAGAAATAAGATTTATGACTTTTATTATGACATTTCAACCAAAGCTGCCGTCTTCCTAGTGAGTAGTGTCACTCTGGGAAGCTGGACCCATTACTTACTTTGTATACGAGTAATAGTCTCATTACACAGAACAAAAGCTGATTTTAATCCAGGGCTAATTAATAGCTTTCCTATAAACGATGCCTCATTTACAAGGATTCCCGTTTTGTCCATAAAGGAACATGTGATGTATCGTATAACTGCTCACCATTGTACTTTTGAACGCGGGCAACTTATTACAACTTGTGAATGGGAACCCTACACTTTATTAAATAAAAAAACTAATTTAAGAAAATAGAGAAACTCTTGTTTACCATGGTTGAAGCAATATCCAAAAAAGGATGCCAAAGAAACACAAGTCTAAGAATGGATATTGGTGACATGCAGATAAAATCACCACCACAACAAAAATTCAAGATGCCCAACTTTTTTTTGTACATCTGTGTCTCAGTGATTTTTCATGGCCCTTTGATTATTGTAAAAAACATTTTAACTGATCGTAAAATTTTTAAACCTGCTGTTATTTTTCACTGATGCAGATTACCGAAGGCGATAGAAACAAAAAGTTGTTTTTTAGGGTCCTCAGTTCAGGGTTTTGTTTTCATCACCGATGAGGCTAGGAAACTAGGTGTTATGTTTTAAAAGCAATCTTAAACCTTTAGGTTTTTTTTCGGATGTGGAGACAAAACGGAAGAAAAATGGAAGACACAACAAGACAAAATGCCACGATGCACAACGCAACGCAGCACCATGCCGCTAACGGACCCCCTTACTGTGGTCATATGTCACTCCTACCAGTCCCCATATATATCACTAGCTCAAAACATATTCTTGAATATCTTTGACATGGTAACGCCACTTAAAAGCTCTGTGTTTGACCCATTATAATCAGGGGCTAGCTTGAGATCATGTGTCCCAAGTACCTGCCCCTAAATCCACCTGCATGCTATATTATGTCTGTGACTGACTCTATCTCCTACACATGTTGAGAGGTTAGTCAGTGACTATAATCACTGATGCAGACCCTGTCAGAACTAGCATCTAGAAACTCCAGGTGTTTATTCTTTTTTCGGCAGGTACAAAACGTCATTACAAACCTCTCCAACTTTATTGCCACGTATTTCACCAGAGTTCAAGACGTTTTGCTCCTTGGAGTGCATCACCACTTCCTAAAAATAACCACTGCGCCTACCGCATAGGTAATGCCACTATCTCCACCTCTACACCTAATAATAATATACCCTCAACATATAACACCAACATGCTACCCCCACCCCCCCCCCCCAATTCCCTGCATCTATCCAATCTTAGAGACCTCCCAGTGTATGATTGCATGTCTTGTTGGCGACAATTTGAATTTTTAAATCCCGCGCCTACGTCCGAATCAGTCAGGTTTTCCAATGGCCACCCCCCCCCCCAATATTTGTTTGTGACTGCCCAACATCCGATTCGCATGTGCCAAAAACCCTGTTAATGCTCGCAACTGGAAATAGTTGGGAACTCGCGGAAATGACTTTTTCTGACCCCCTTAGTAAATGTGCCCCAATGGTTGTGGCAGAGCTGAGAAATGCATGGAGGGCAGGAACCCTTTTGCTCGACAGGCTGGTATACAACCCAGTAGTCTCTTCAGTAAGTTGCATAATCCAACGATAAGGTTTTTAAAGTCTCAAACCTACCACATTGCGGTTTCATCTAATCTATATAAGGAAAGCCCTTGTTAATGGCTAATCCTTTAGTCCCCGCAAATCTTTTATAATTTTTAATTGCCCTAATATGCAAATTTACTATAAGGCTACCTGCCAGTAAGTAGGCCCGGAGCTAAGTCGCCCTAATTTCTTTCTTCTTGCAATCACCTACCAATCTATCTTCATCCACAACAGCACGAGGACTGAGCGCACATTCTGTGATGCCGTGTCTGAGAATGCCCGAGCGCGACGGCGGTTGCGCGGCTTCGGCACTGGAAACTGGAGCTACTACTGCGCATGCATAGAACCCACAGCTTCACGAACACGGCACATGCTCCTCGTATAGGCAGTGGCAATGAAGCAGGCTCGGTAGCGAATCGCAAGAAGCTACTGGGGAGTGGAGTACCGACGTGTGCTTTCAGGTACGGATACTCCATGCCCAGTAGCCTCTTGTATAACTATATATATTAGGGCAATTAAAATTATTTGGGGGACTAGAGATTAGCCATAACAAGGGCCTATCCTCTATATAGATAAAGAACCTCCACCAGTGGCCTTTGTAATTCCTGATGTTGATTTCTTTATCCCTGTTGGTTATTTTGTTATCCCTCTTACTGTTTGCGAGCTCATCCTTGTTCCAACACATTCTTTCTTTTTGTGTTTTGATCGAGGCTATTTTTAGTGTGCGGGGATTAGAGTACGGTTCCTATCTTTATGAGGGTGATGGCCGCCTTCTTCATGTCTAATGAAATTGTGATTTTTCCCACATAAAAAAAAAAAAACTCATGTCAACAGAAAAACTACAAAGTTTGTATGGCTCTTGGCAGCCAGAGCGGATGCAAAAATGGAAAATAATCAGCGAGCAATTAACAGAAATAACTAAAAATAAAATATTTTGCAGTAAGTTCAAGACCAAACCTCTTTTCGCACATTCCAAGCGACCCACTAGGGTGCGTTTGTGCATTGAGGCTCATTCACTGAAAAATATTTTGTTGTTAGTTAGTGTGGCATATCATCTAAATGCACAGTGTCCTGTTTATGGATGCTTCATTTATAATACATGTAACATCTGTAGACTACTGCGGCGGCTGACAACCAATCTTATCTAGTTTTTCCTGTACAATGGATTAGATGAAGCATTTTTGTTTTTTTTTTTTTAATGTCCTTTCACTTACATTGTGAAATTAAGGTAATTGTATGTTCCCGACGTAGAATTTTGTTTATAGGGTGAGTTACGGTTTTAGATACAAGCGAAGATGGTGCCTATAACAAACATTAAAGGGGTATTCTTAGTCTGGGCCATTCACCTTTAATTTAAATCACATCTCTACACATTTCTTCAATTGGATGTTATCAAATAAAATTTCCCATAAATGTAGTCATATGGCAATGCCTTGGATATACCACCCTCTGCTGGAGCAATTGCACAAATAATCAATTCGTTTTTCCATCTAAAATTTGCCAAGAGGTTACTGCATGTCCCAGCAGCCATCCTGTTGGTAATGAACGCTGAATCTAGTTGGTCGGGCACCTAAATACAACATGCCTGGCCACCACTGAAAGAGTGCAGTGGTGGTCATATCCAAGGACGAACATCTTGTTTCTAAGGGCGAACATGACTATTTTAATAAGAAATTATTTTCACACAGTTACATTATTTTTTTAACATGCAATTGAAGAAATGTGTATAAATATTTATGACAGATAAAATTAAAATTGATTGCCAAGACGAGAGTACTCGTCCTCCGTTAAATGTGCTTCAAAGGCCCCTACCACATGAACGCCGGATAGACGAGTAGTGAGTGCTCCTCATCCCTCCCCTCTCCATAGAAAGAAGAGCAGCCTCCATCATAAAATGGCAAAATATAGGACATGTCCCCTATTGTGCACAGCAGCCGCCCAGCTCGGACACAGTGCGGTCAAATACTATGTTCACCACAACGTGAATGTGTCCCTTTGCTTTCTGTGGGGACTGTATATGACCCCAAAAATTGTGGGCCCCCAAAAGTTAAGTGCAATGAGCTTACACTGAATCTCTTCTCAATTATGTTTTATGTTTACAATTAGCAGTCCACTCTGCAGTTTCTGAAATCATATAACAAAATCAAAAATTACCCTGCCATGTGTGCGTCTCTGGTCAGTCCTTGTTTCCTGGGCATGCACCTGACAGGGAGTTCTGGGGAGGGAGGTTCCACCTGACTTATTTCCAACATAGGTGGCCCATCTCAACTAGGGGGCATCAAAGGGAATTGAGGTGCCCCAAGGAACTTCTAGCGGGGCAGCACTTAAAAATGGAAGGGCGGAAACCGGAACTAGAAATGGGTAAGCATACATTCTTTTATTCCCCTCACATCCCCCGATTTCCTGAAACCTTTTAAGTGGTATGGGAAAAAAAAAGGGGGGGGGAAAAAAAGGTAAGCATCAACTCATAATCAAACTAAAGTTGGAAAGCGAATACAAATTATCTCTGACGTTTTTTTGAAAGGTAAGATATACTTTCATCACAGTTTTAATAGTATTAGACAAGTCTTATATTCAATCAACCCTTTCCATAATAAACCTTAAGTAAAGTCCAATAATAATCAAAGAAAGAAAATGTTGACATTCTTGCAAAGCAATCAAAAAGAAATTGCCCCAATTCAGTCCAATAGATTTGGTACTCACTATGACAAAAGCCATTAACACCTGTAAGTGCAAATCTGCCTTTCTGCTTTCTCTAAGCTTTGCATTAACAAATATAATTGTGTGTTTTATAACTTACCTTGCCACCCTGACAGAAACTCTGGGTAGTCGGCAGGGGTTGGGCTTTGGTTTGGAATGCATTCATAAGACAACATTTTGACTTGTCTGGCTTCATACTCCTCACTTCTAATGAAAATGCTTAGAGAATGCAGAAGGTGTAATGTATTCTGCAAACTGTCTTTAAGTGAACATGATGTCCCTGGTGCCAGGTTCTTTAAAAACCAAATTTTATCATTTTTCTAATGGGTATTTTGGCGCGTGTGAACGTACCCTTCAACTACTTTTGGCCTTATTGTGTAAAATTTTGGACAATTGATTGCATTTTCAGCACATGTGTGTTGGGTGACTGTACCACAAACCATCATTGCCACCAACTGCTGATATCCCTGGACTGTGCCATGATCAGCACACAAAAAGGTCATTTACGGAACCTGTATAGCTGGGGATTTTGGGACCTTATCTTGTAAGAGAAATGTAATCATCACTATGGGTAAAATGTCTATTAAATGTGTAAAAACAAAACCAAACCCTCTAAAACATAAAATGAAACCCTTAAATTTAAAATTAAATAAATCTATATTGAATTTTAATCAAAAGTGCCATCTTCTGTGTCCTTGCGTGTTTTTTTATTGGCAACATCCACGTTAATTTGATTTATTCTAATAATTTTATACTATTTTAGAATTACTTTGACTCTGATTGTGTCACTTTGGCTTATTAAGTGTCAGAGTATCTTCCAGTGTTACATTTTTTGTGCGTGTTAGGAAGCTTTGGATCGTACTGTGTATCATTAGCCATGAAACTTGTTAATGAAAGCTGTGATGGACCCACTACCCAGCAATCTCCAGGATAGTGATAGAATCATAATAATGATCTTCTGGCAGATGTGGAGAATGGATCTAATTAAAAGGGGTTTTCTCAAGCTTTAATGTTCCAAGCAAATGAGTTAAAACAAGAAAGCAGCATTCTTACCTGGCTGTTTATTGTGCTGTGCCTCCCATCACCACCAGTCTCTGTATTTATAGAGAGACTCAGCAGTGTCCTCATGAACAGACAGTGGGCGCACCCCTAAAGCCCATGGCGGATTCAGGTAAATCTCCTAGTAATATTACAGCCCGCCAGCTATGATATAAATGTCTCCCTTGTAACACACACAAGCCACCTCCAGGAATACCTAGAAAATCACAGCCCTTCAGTGCATACATGATATTACACAGCCCTATTTCTCTCCTCACCCTCCTCCCGTGATTTCCGTCCAGGCTGCACCCTGTTGTTCACCCAAGCAGGAAGTAGCATCCACTGATTAATGCTGCCACTTTCTGGACATAATTATTACCTGAAAAGGAGGGGAGATAATTAATTGGTATTGTTAGGCTTGGCTGCAGGTTTTGGCAGAATTATTCTGAACCTGGATTGGTGGAGACCCTGGTGCGTGTGCCCTTGGAGTCCGCCCTATACTCCAGCGCTGACTACAACCTCTGCGAGCCTGCCCCCAGGCCAGAGCCCGGCCTGGAGCCGGTGGGACTCGACTTGCTGCAACAAAGGAATTGAGCTGAACGGGACTGTTTGGAAAGATTTGCATGTATGTACCCACCTTATGTCTGAGCAATGGCTGATCTCGCTTAGTCTGCTGTTTAAAACACTGCCACATGAGGATACTACGCATAAAAATAACATTTTATGAGTATTGATTATCCTCTTGTCTAGAATAGAGTAATCTCTGTACTGGAGACAAAAAAACCATTCCAGGTGTTTCTTATCTACTGGCACATTCCTCTGAATAGTTTTCTCTAACGGTGTACACTGAAGATGTTCTTTCCCACATGTGTCCATTCCTTAGGACCTTACACTCGCTTAGTAGTAACGATTTTTCACATTTCATGTGGTATCTGAGATTTTACTTGTTGCATTGATCATGCATCATGACATTATCACATTATGTACATGAAGCGTTCTAAACTGAGTTTGACTCTATATCTGGCTGTATTAAATCGGGTAAGGGATTGTAGGGAGTTTTTTTTTAAATTTTCGTTTTATATCATCCTTCTTTTTAACTTATAAAGATCCCACAGACTATTGATGGCTAACCTAATGACAAGTGCATCAGAGGTTACACTCTGAGATGTTTTGGTGACCACTCAGGGAGCTGACAGCATTTGGAAGGTGGGACAAAACTTTTCTTGCTGGGGGACATGCAGTACACTGCCCTCACTAACGGAGGTAAGATTCTACTGATCTACTGAATTCTCTGATCAGTACAGGAAATTTGTCCCTGCCTTGGGATGCTGATGCTGTCTGTTGCTGCTCTGGTTTCACTACCCGACAGTGTCAGAATCTAACTTTAGGGAGTGAGTGGAAGCCATTTACCTCCGTAATGAAGCAATAGGAATTGAATTGCACTGCAATGTAATTTGCATTTGCATATCGTCCATGTCAGTCTTACTGGCATGTTGCAGATCCTTAGATTTGACTGTAGTGCGCCACACATGAGCCAACCATTACTTGCTTTTACATAGACTCTTCGCCTTTTTGTGATCCATAGAGATCCCACACAAACCTTATGATAGGCACTGTAGACGTACTTATCTTATAAATATATAATATTTTTTACATACATTTTATAATTGTGTTTGCTTCTATGTACTGCATTTGGTGGGTTCTGGAAAAAAAAAACAACCCTGGCTCCTTTCTCTCTTTTCTGACATCTGATTTTTCAATGCAAAGAGCGTCTTTTCAGTACCATTTTTGTAAGAATTACCAATATATTGAAGAGAGCGATTTTTGAGCCTATAAATCCACTCACATAACAGTACTATGGACAATACAGACTCTGCTTAGCAAAGGTAAACTTTGATCTAACTTATCATTTTGAAAAGCCAGTTTACTATAAAAACAACTTTGGGGCAATTTGCCCACTATTCTCTAGGGACATGCGGGAGCCCAGAAAGGGCTCCTGATGATCAGGTACCCCTTAATGTGCCTTCCAGTGCAGAAGTGCAGAAAATTTGATTTGGGGGAGACTATTTCAGACCAAACATCTCTACAATTATTCTCTCGTCACATCCTGAAACATGGAATACAAATTTGAATGCAGACAGAAGGGCTCCGTTTACCAGGTTACTGTCCGTGTCAAAATAAAGCTTTGAGGAGCAAAATAATCTCTACTAACAAAGCCAATCCTGTTATAGTTCATAGATCCAACAACCAGCTATAAAGTTTAATCAGGACGCTTAGACCTTCTATATCCAATCCCGGATTTTGGGCTCACAAAGGGCAGTTGAATAGGCACAACAGACACCTAGTTAATGTTTCCTATTTGGGTTTGGTGTGTGTAGGTGGGGAAATAAGGCGTTATATCACTGCCGAGCAACTCCTGGGAAAAGAAATGATATAATAGGAATTATCTTTGCACAGGATTGTCCATTCCCCTTCTACATGATTCAGGAATTCGGAATAAGGAGAGCCAGAATGACCTTCCAAATGACTTTCCAAATGACTCCTGGAGATGCACAATTAGGTTTGCAAATTAGGTTTGTTGGTTCCCCCCCACTGGAACTGAGCCAATTAAGTAAAAGGTTTCTATTTTATTTTATTCATCCTATTTTTTTTTCCTTTTGTAAGCACTGGACTTTTGCATATAAATCACTTATAGGGTAACTTACCACCTACTTTTTTCTCTATAATCATGCCGCATAACTTTGAGAGGGAATACCTAACTAAATGTTTACCCTGTTATATGTTGTACAGTGTTTTCTGGAGGTACTTGTCAGCCCCACGAAAACATGGGGCGTGGGGCAAGATCTGGTGCATATATTTGACTGGCCCTGACAGTCACCTCCAAACTCATGTGTTGTGCCCCTCATGTTGACACATGTTTTTCTTTAAATGGAAAATTTGAGTATAGAAAGTAGATTTGGTTAAAAAGAATAATTTGATGATGACATGGGAAGAGAATTTTAGCAGCATTGCACTAAATCAAACAATGATCTTCTTCATCACTTGCAATAACATAATTACACTATAAGTGATTTTTTTTCTTGCTTTCCTTATTTACTAAAAATAAGACAATTAATGACGAAATAAATCAACAAATCAATGAATCCTCCATTCCCAGATTTAATCTCTGTTTGGGCTAAAAGCATTATTCCTAATAGTAAATGAATGAACAATATTTCATAAATCCAGGCTTAATACCTATACTATTGCAAATAACTAGATTTAAATAACACATGAATGCACCATGAGAACTTTGTATTTTTACAAAATCCGGAAACTCTTATGTACTGTTTTTTTTTTAGGAACACAATTCCATAATGTATAGGAATACGGTCCTATTGTTCCATATGTGATGTTTGTACTCTGTATGTGATATTATTATTGTATATTTCCCCTATTATCCTGTAATTATTATTATTAAAACAGCAATAACAACCTACTATACAGTTTGTCTATTATTCATTGGTTTTAGGACTGCTCCTAGCATATACAGAGATATCGTTTTCTTTACTTTTTTGATTTATTCTGCTTTCCACAGCTTTGAACTCTCCTGCCAACACACTGTTTGCTGGGTGTCAAAATTACACTGACATCTGCCAATACCGGTGATGGTTGAAAGTCACTTGCAGCAACAGATTAGCCATACCACAGAGAGAGCACAGCAATGCAACTTACGCACACCAGGGGGTCATTTATTTTTTGGCTACCATTGTGTGTGCAGACGGAAAGCTGGTGAGCTAATCTTTATACCGGGCCCAGACTTCTTTTCAATGCTTTATTTTTGTTGATCTCAATAGACCCCCCATCTTTGAAACTTCCTTTCCATTGAGTCATAAGTAACTTAATTTTTATAAAAGAGAAGTTTCTAACTAAAGTTTTCTTTCTATGAACTCAAATGCATGAGCTATTAAAATAAATCTACCACGCAGATTAATTTTAAACCAAGTACACTGACATACATGTGTTGTGAACAGGATCTTTTCTTCTTTTATCTTATTAGGCCCAGGCCTTTAAGAAAAAAAGCTTACACAATTATGCAAATGAGCCATAGGGGCCCATCTCCATTAAACACCTATGAGCCTGGAGCACCTTGGCTCATTTTCATAATTCTAAAACAACCTTTATTGTAAAAAAATTTTCCAGGGGGGAAATAAGAAGCTAAAAGAATAGGCAGATCTGCACAGGGGAGCACACTCCAGTATGTCAGTGTGCTTGGTTTACATTTATTTATCCTGGTAGTAGATGTCCTTTAAAGGCAATAAATTAATGAGGTCTGGATAATACAATCCTATACATTGTAACAATGTTATTATGTAATATTGTCCTGCACTGCTAAATTATTATATCACTAAAAAAACAGACGCAATGGGGGACATTAATCTACGCATGGCGCGCAACGTGACAACTTATGAATGTAACCTTTGCCCGGTCCTCCTCCCATGAATCCCGTCCGTGGACTCACGCTGGCATAACAATCCTACTATACTGGAAGGAGTAGGGTAGGTAATGTGCCGCCAATCCTCTCTGCTGTCCTTCCCATTGCAAAACCCTCCTTCACTTGACTGGATATATTCATAATTCACCCCCCCCCCTGGTGTTAGCAAGGATTTGTGATTTTTTTTCAGCGGTAGTCGATACATGGACGGAGTGACCCATCCTTTTTCACAAAGAGAAGGCTTGCACCAGCCAGCCAGAGAGAGGGTTTAACGTTAACCCACTCCTACATGTTCTCTTTGATGAGGGCCAAAATGTTGTGGTTTCAGGCATAGATATTGGGTACAACCCAACCCCGAGGAGTAGATTGTACCCGGCAGCAATCACCAGGCAGGTCATAAGGGACAGTTGTGGTGGCAAGTCTTGGCTTGCTTCTCGAAAGACGTCTCCAAAGTCCTTATAAGCAAGCCTGGAAGACCTCCGGAGGCTTGGGGACCACAAGAAATAGACCTGAGTGCTACTGATGAGGGGGAACCACAAGCAGTCGAGACTGGCACTCTGGTCCCCCATGAAGAATCTCCACTGTCTCCAATTAAGCACAGGTGCGTGGGGAGCTGACAACCATGGAAGACCTAACATGAGGTGAGACGTGGACCGGTAACAGATAAAGACAGTCTCCCTCTTTATGTCGTGGCCCCGACTAGATTAACAAAGGCTCCGTGCCGGATCGTATCATAGTGTATTTGGCTGCTGACATAGGAAATGACCAAGGCTTCTCGAGGCGGACCACAGGAAGTGATGCTGGGGACCTGAGAGGCTCTACGTAGTTCTCTTCAGACCCGTAATCCAGGACATCAGAAATCTGAAACGGAACACCCTTTTCCTAGCTTTAGCAGAACGGGAAGGTGCGAGATGTAGAAGTTTGAGCTGATTCGTTGGAGGTCCAGAGGTCGGCATAACGCCTCACCACGCGTCATAGACTCTGATGAGGCGCCATTACCCCAAAATAATTTGCCATGCGTAAGTTAGCTTGGCAATTATTCCTTGCAGCGCGCTTAGGCTGGGCGTCCCGCGCGCGCTGCAAAGAGGTAAATGTCGCGTATTCCAGCGCGCGCCGGACCGCTCAGCGCGCGCTTGACACATGTATCTTTCAGCAGCGCTCCGGAGCGAGAGCGCATGCCCCGCGATACCTGTGGACAGAGCGGCTGCTGCTTCCTTGTCCTGCTCCGCTCTACCTGCCCGCAATCCGACGGGTGAAGTGGTGTGTAGGTGTATGTTTCTGTGTGTGGCAGTGTAGTGTAATGTTCGGTGTGATTGTAGGTTAGTGTCTTGTGAGGTAGTGTTGTGTGAGTGTATGTGTGCTGTGTGCGCAGTGTGTGAGTGTAGTGTTGTTGCTGTGTGCTCAGTGTGTGAGTGTAGTGTGTGCTGTGGTGGCGCAGTGTGGTGAGGTAGTGTGTGCTGTGTGCGCGTGTGTGAGTGTAGTGTTGGTGTGCGCAGTGTGGAGTGTAGTGTTTGCTGTGTGTCGCAGTGGTGTGAGTGTAGTGTGTGTGTGTGCGCAGTGTGTGAGTGTAGTGTGTGCGTGTGCGCATTGTGAGTGTAGTGTGTATGGGTGCGCATGTGTGAGTGTTAGTGTGTTGCTGTGTGCGCAGTGTGTGAGTGAGCGTGTTGCTGTGTGGCGCAGTGTGTGGAGTGAGCGTGTGCTGTGTGCGCAGTGGGGAGTGTAGCGTGTGCTGTGTTCGGCAGTGTGTGAGTGGTAGCGTGTGTTCTGTGGCGCAGTGTGTGAGGTAGCTTGTGCTGTGTGTCGCAGTGTGTGAGTGTAGCGTGTGCTGTGTGCGCAGTGTGTGAGTGTAGCGTGTTGCTTGTTTGGCGCAGTGGTGTTAGTGTAGCGTTGCTGTTTGCGCAGGGGTTGTAGGTAGCGTGTGCTTGTGCGCAGTGTGTGAGTGTCGCGTGTGCTGTGTGACGCAGTGTGTGGTGTAGCGTGTGCTGTGTGCGCAGTGTGTGATGTAGCGTGTGGCTGTGTTCGCAGTGTGTGAGTGTAGCGTGTGCTGTGTGCGCAGTGTGGTAGTGTAGCGTGTGCGCATTGTGTGGTGTAGGCGTGTGCGCAGTGTGTGATGTAGTGAGGTAGTGTGTGCTGTTTGCGCAGTGTGTGAGTGTAGTGTGTGCTGTGTGCGCATTGTGGTGCTACCGAATTCATACTCCTCCTCGGGTACAAATACCCTCAAAAATGGTGAGAGGAGTATTTTTTTTACCCTTCTGGAAAAAATGTTCGTGAGTGCGACCTCTGTTGAGGTCTACTAAGAGAGGTTTCTATAGGAAATATGAGAAAAATTGTAAAGTAAGGGGTTAAACAAGGGGTTATTGTGTAACCATGAGAACCCCCACCCTTGTGGAACAGCTCCTCCGTGTGACCTTTTCAAATATATGAAAACACCCATTACTTGGCTTAGCAACGCCCCCTGCTCCTCTACAGCCAATCCTGAGTGAGGGGAGTTATTCATATGTTTGAAAAGGTCACATGTTTCCCAAGGGTGGGTGAATTTAACATATGGTATAGCAGCTCCTAAAAGGTGATGAAAACAGAACAAATCTGCAAGAAGCGACTCAAAAACATTAAGTACTTTCTTGCATAGATAAATGATTTTGCTGAAAAGGGAAAAGTCTAAATCAAAATGTCAAGAACATGAAAACAGTTTGAAACCCATGACATTTCACATTTATCACACTGTAACGGCATTCATAATCTCCCTTGTGAAGCTTTGCTTAGGAGAAGTGCACCACTGGGCCAATTAAAGCAATATTGTTCTTTTCTATTGATTCAGTCGCATACATAACAGCTAATGATACACAATGTATAAAGTCCCTGTATACTCAACCCAAGAATGAATAAAAAACGGTTCCTTTCAAAATCCAAGAATTCGTGAGGAATTAAAGGGACATCTTAGATCAACACTTTCTCTACAGTAATGATCTCAGACGACCTCAGGCGCCCCGTATTGTGTATATACAGTGAGCTCTGTTTGTCAGATAAGTCAAGGTTGTGAGAATTGTGTAGATTTTTCCATTTAGTCAAGTGTTTGTTTAATTTAAGGGCAAAGTGAACTCAATTAAAAGAGTCATTATGGAAAGGAAACTACATTTATCAATCGAACAGGATTTTCTTCTGCCATTTCCTGAAATAGTCTTGTAGGAATCTGGTTAAGAAAACATGGGTCTTGTCCTTCTGGTCCACTTCATCGGTAACAGCAACAAGGCCAGCAGAAAGGCTCCATTGTATACATGCGTATCTGTCAAAGGTTTTCCTTTGACAGGGAACTGCCAACTACACTGAAGTCAGCTCAACATTTCAAGCTTCTTGTCCATTTGTAGGGAGAAGGAAAGGCATCCTATACATTGTTAAAGTTTCCTTTTTAGATTTGGGAAATGCATAACGCCTGAGGACATCTTTGATAGCGATTTCTTTTTTCTAAAACATATACCATTTTGGGAAAGGGTTTTATTAAAAGATTTCAACCGTTCAACTTCTCTTAATTTTCCCTCCATTAGAAAAGCCAAAGTCTGGGCTTAAGAGTTACTGATGATAGGCCTAAAAGGGCTTAAGAGTTACCTAGGTGCCACCTCACCACATTTATCTACTTTTCACCAGTGATGGAGGTTCTCATTTTTAATTCAAGTTTTTTATATACACTTATAAAGGTACTGGAGAAGTTTTCATTTGTGTGACAAATTGTACATGTGGCCACGCAGTGTACATTTATGTCAGTAGGTATGTAGTGTATGGCTCTCTAATGACCATCATTAGAGTCTATGGGTCACCAGACATATTCCGGCCTCCTTTATATTTCTGTATGGCATTGTAGATACATGGGGTGTAATCCTCAGATCCAACTACCTAGTGTTATTTAGTATTGAGAGGAGAAGACAACATTTGAAACATATTTTATTAAATGCATCAACTACCTACACCTAAGCCATTGGTCCAAAAGAAGGAAAAAAACTGGATTTGTATCACAGGGCAAAAATTCCTTTTTTGGCCCGAGAAAAGCCGATCAGTTGTAAACCTTGGGCCAAGACTGTAATTAAACTGACTCCATCTATAATAGCAGGGGAAGGCAACTTCTGTTCCCAGATCTGGTGTTTCTTGGTAACTCCTTTCCTCCATGCAGCATCTATCCTTTGCACTCTGGATTTTGCAGCATGACTATGGTTTTTGGACCCGTTAAAAGAGAAAAAAAAAAAACACTTCCTTTCTCGATCCTAGAATCTCTTCCTCTCTTGCCTTCATTTGAGTATACCCTTTGTGTACCGGTAACTCCTCTGCCTTATGCTGTGCCCATACTACACAGATGAAAATCTGGAGCTTGTAGCTGGACTCTGTAAAAAGAAAAAACAAACACTTATATGTTGTAGACATATATTTATGTACTTGGAAGTAGGGAAAAAAAAAATTCCAAATGCAGTGAAAATGGTGAAAAAACGCATTTGCACCATTTTCTTGTGGGCTTAGATTTCACGTCTTTCACTGTGCCCCCAAATGACATTTCTACTTTATTCTTTGGGTCGGAGCGGTCGCAGGGATACCAAATTTGTACATTGTAAAAATTTGTACAAAAATTTTCATACTTTGGTGTACGGAGCTGTGTGTGGTGCCTTTTTTTACGGCTTTTGATGATGTTTTCAATGTTATCATTTTAAGGACTGTATGTCCTTTTGATCACTTTTTAATAAAATTTTATTATTTTTTAAAATGGCAAAAAATCCAGTAATGATTTTTACTGTTATTTACTATTAATATGAGTTCTAGAAAAAAGAGGGTGATTTGTATTTTTAGGTTTTAGGCTTTTTTAAAATATTTTTTTTAAACTTTTTATTATTATTATTATTATTTTTTAGTACATGGCAACCGATCACCCACATGCCCTGCCGGGATTTAAATGCAGCAAACGCCCGCTCTGTATGGAGAGGGCATAGCCCGTGAGCACTCTCTATACACCCGCACCCGACATGAGACGTACTATTCCCTCACATGTCGGTAAGGGGTTAAAAGCTTAGAAGATAAAGGATAATTATAACGTTCTTCTGGAGTTAAAAGAAATTCAGCTTTTTTTGTTATGAATGTTCTAGAGTCGGGGATGAACCATCCTGACTCACTAGTAAATATTCAGAATAGTGAGTTACATTTACATTAGTTTCATTGATTTTAATGCCTGAAGTAATAAACAGGACTATTATGTGGACCCTCTTCCTGGGGATTAGCTGTGTTCTCATTATAATGTTCCTCCCAAGCTCTTCTTTGTCTAAATCTTATTTCTCTCAGTGTATTGATTTTTCGAATTACTTATTGACTAGTCAATCAATAAGTGTATTTAAATGATCTGTTCATATTGAGATTTTTGTCAAAACCATCTGTCTGGCTGCCCTTTACAGCATTTTCCATTTTTCTCTAGTCACATCTTGCATATTTTACTTGGGTGCTAAATGTGTGTACGCCATGATAAAAATAACATTAAAGGAAACCTACCATTTGATTTGATGCATTAGGAAGCAAACATACCTTGAGAATGCAGTAGCTACACTGATGCAGGATCTTATTTTGGTTCATCACTGAGCTAAGTGGTTTTGCTGAAAAAACAATTATAACATTCAGGACCTTGGGAAAGCTGGGTCAGCATGGGTACCTCGATCAACACTGAGCTTGTAATTACAAATGGAGGCTAATCAAGCATGACTAATCAACCTGAGCTGGATCACTCATACATAGCAGCGGGGGATGGTGCAGCAATTGATTATTCTGCCTTCAGGCACAACCCAGAGATTACATCCTCCTTCTCCTTGCAAGAAAAAAACTCACGAGTTAGGAGAAGCGCTCACGAGCCATAGAAGCAACAGAGCTTCATTATCATAATGTTATATCTGTTTTAAACAGCAAAACCGCTCAGCTCAGGGCGTAAACGATATAACCTGCCTCATGTACTACAGTCTTCTCAAGGTATGTTTGTTTCATAATTCATCAAATCAAATGGTAGGTTTCCTTTAATAAATTAAATACATTTAATGTTGTGATGTTTCATCCTATGTTGGTTCCATTTCTAGTTACTTAAAATTCCCCATTAAATTCTGTCTCAAAATATATACTGTTTTTGATGTTCTTTTTTACACCTGTCAACTGGGTGTTATCAGGGTCTCTGAAACTGACCAATGAAAATGACCATTTTCTGATTTTGAGACTAGTGTCTTCCACCTAGAGATCTTCTAGTGTCCCAATCCCACATCTGCTAGGGAATCAAACACCTGTCATCATTTAGTATAATATATACAGGCGGTCCCCTACTTAAGGACTTACAGACGACCCTTCTGCCCACTGTGACCTCTGGTAAAACCTGCTGGATGCTTTACTTGAGTCCCAGGCTGCAATGATCAGTTGTAAGGTGTCTGTAATGAAGCTTTATGGATAATCCTTGGTCCAATTAAAGCAAAAAATTTTGAAACTCCAATTGTCACTAGGGCTGACACATAGCCCTAAATTCTGGTTGGATAAGTATGGTGGCTTAATGCTTTTTAGCACCCAAGATTTACATTTGTTTTCAATGTAAAGTTTCTTGTTATCAATGGCATAGAAATACACATTTTTAAAATGTATATACATTTATGTACAAATATATTTTTGGATGTACGGTAAATCTGTTTTGTGTTTTCAGAACAGAATTTCTGATCCGTACAAACAGCCAATGAATAATGTTCTTATTTGAAAAAAGGGAGATGATCGATATAGAAAAGGTTAATGCTGTCAAAATAAAATGCTCAACTTTGCAATGTAGAAATAAAGATTTCAACCAAAAGCTGCCGTCTTCCTAGTGGAGTAGTGTCATGGGAAGCTGATCATTACTTTGTATACTGAGTAATAGGCTCATTACACAGAAACAAAAGCTGATTTTAATCCAGGGCTAATTAATAAGCCTTCCTATAAACTATGCCTCATTTACAAGGATTCCCGTTTTTGCCATAACAGGACATGTGATGTATCGTATAACCTGCTCAACATTTACTTTTGACGCTGGCAACTTATTACAACTTGTGAAGGGAACCCTAAAACCTTTAATTAATAAAACTAATTTAACAAAATAGAGACTCCATTTGCCATGGTTTAAGCAATATCCAAAAAATAGATGCCAAAGCAGCCGAGCAGAGAAAAACACACTCCTAATGTGATATATGGTGACATGCATGATAAAATCACCACACAAAAAATTCAAGATGCCTCATACTTTTTTTTACATCTGTGTCTCAGTGATTTTCACGGACGCCTTTGATTATTTTATTTTAACTGATCCGTGAAAATTTTTCTTTAAACCTGTCTGTTATTTTTCACTGATGCGGGTTACCGAAGGCGATAGAAGTTTATGGGTCCTTCAGGTTCAGAGACAACAGAGACAAAATGCAACGGATGCACAACGGAAGCGCAGCACACATGCCGATACGAAACCACCCTTACCAGTGGTCATATGTCAAACTCCTACCAGTCCCATATAGATCACTAGCCAAAACATAGGTCTTGAATATCTTTGACATGGTAAACCCACTTTAAAGCTCTGGGTTAGGAACCATTATAATCAGGGGCATAGCTTGAGGATCATGTGTCCAAGTACCTGCCCCTAAATACACCTGCATGCTATATTATGTCTGCTAAAATTACCAGGTAAGTCTTAAAAACAGCCCCCAAACCCAATCATAAAATGCTGACAATACTGAAAATAACTGAAGAAATCCCCACCAGGTGATCCTATCCGCCATTAAACTTGTCTTGATAACACTCTGTGACTGACTCTATGACTCTACACATGTGGAGAGGTTAGTCAGTGACTATATCACTGATCAGACACTGTCAGAAATAGCATCTAGAAACTCACAGGTGTTTATTATTTTCGGCAGGGTACAAAACGTCATTACAACCTCTCCAACTTATTGCCACCGAATTTCAGTCAAGACGTTTTCTGCTCCTTGGAGTGCATCACCACGTTCCTAAAAATACCACTGTCTCCTACAGCATAGTGTATGACAACTATATCCCACACTCTACACCTAAATAATATATAACCCTCACATATAACACAACATGCTACCACCCCCCCCCACAATTCCTGCATCTATCCAATCTTAGAGACGCTTCCCAGTGTATGAGTGCATGTCTTGCGACACAATTTGAATTTTAAATCCCGCGCCTAGTCCGAATCAGTCAGGTTTTCCAATGGCCACGCCCCCCCCCCAATATGTGTTGGTGACTGCGCCAAAATCCGATCGCATGTGCCAAAAACCCCTGTTAAATGCGGCGCAAATTGGAAATAGTTGGGAAACTCGACGGAAATGCGGTGTGCTGACCCTTAGTAAATGTGCCCCAATGTGTGTGGCAGAGCTGAGAAATGCAGGGAGGAGCAGGAACCTTTGCTCAGACGGGCTGGTATACAACCCAGTAGTCTCTGCAGGTAATTTGCATAATCCAAAAATAATGTTTTTAAAGCAAACCTACCACTAATGGCAGGTTCATCTAATCTATAGTAGGAAAGCCCTTGTTATGGCTAATCCTTTAGTCCCGCAAATCTTTTATAATTTTGAATTGCCCTAATATGCAAATTTACTATAGAGGCTAACTGCAAGTAGAGTAGCCGGAGCTAAGGCGATCTAATTTCTTCTTGCAATTCACCTACCAAGCTATCTTCATCACACAGCAACGAGGAACTGAGCGCACATGTCTGTGATGCCGTGTTCTGAGAATGCACAGAGCGCAGACCGGCGGTTGCGCGGCTTCGGCACTGAAACTGGAGCTACTGCGCATGCATAGAACCCAGCTTCACGAGCAAAGGCACATAGCTCCTTGTAGCAGTGCAATGAAGAAGGCTCGGTAGGCGAATCGCAAGAAGCTACTGGGGAGTGGAGTAGCCGAGCGGTGTGGCTTCAGGTACGGATACTCCATGCCCCAGTAGCCTCTTTTATAAGATAGCATATTAGGGCAATTAAAAATTATAAAATATTTGGGGGACTAGAGGATTCGCCATAACAAGGGCTATCCTACTATAGATTAGATGAACCTGCCACCGGGCTGTGGTAGATTCCTGATGGTTGATTTCTTTATCCATGGTTGGTTATTTTATCCCTTCTTACTGTTTGCGAGCTCATCCTTGTTCCAAACACATTCTTTCTTTTGTGTTTTGATCGAGGCTATTTTTAGTGTGAGGGGATTAGAGGTTCCTATCTTTATGAGGGTGATGCCAGCCTTTTCATGTCTAATGAAATTGTGAATTTTCCCACAATAAAAAAAAACTCAATGTCGACAGAAAACTAACAAAAGTTATGGCTCTTGGCAGCCAGAGAGGATGAAAAAATGGAAAATAATCAGCTGAAGAATTACAGAAATAAAACTAAAATAAAATAATTTTGCAGTAAGTGCAGACCAGAAACATCTTGCGCACATTCCAAGCGACCCGCTAAGGGTTACGTTTGTGCATTGAGGCTCATTCACTGAAAAATATTTTGTTGTTAGTTAGTGTGGGCAATATTCATCTAATGCTAATGTGTCCTGTTTATGGATGTGATGTAGAAAACACCTACTTATGCTTCATTTATAATACATGTAACATCTGTAGACTACTGCTGGCCGGCTGACACCAGATCTTATCTAGTGTTCACTGTACAATGGATTAGATGAAGCATTTTGGTTTTAATGTACTTTCACTTACATTGTGAAATTTAAGGTAAGTTGTATGTTCCCACGTAGATTTTGGTTATAGGGGAGTTTATAGGTTTAAGGATACAAGCGAAGATGGTGCAATATAACAAAAGGGGTATTCTTGTCTGGGCATTCACATTTAATTTAAATCATCTACCACATTTCTTCAATTGGATGTTATTAAAAGAAAATTTCCCATAAATGTAGTCATATGGTCAATTGTCCTTGGATATGACCACCTCTGCTGGAGCAATTGCACAAATAATCAATTCGTTTTTCCATATAAAATGGCCAGAGGTTACTGCATGTCCCACAGCCATCCTGTGGTAATGAACGCTGAATCTAGTTGGTCGGGCACCTAAATACAACATGCCTAGCCACCACTGAAAGAGTGCAGTGGTGGTCATATCCAAGGACGAACATCTTGTTTCTAAGGGGCGAACAAAACTATATTTGTGAGAAATTATCTTTACACACGTACATTATTTTTTTAACATGCAATTGAAAAAATGCGTATATATATTTATGACATATAAAATTAAAGGTGAATGCCAAAATGAGAATACTCCTTTAAATACAGAGTAACTTGCAACATGTGCACACTAGAATCTTTATATCAATGTGCCTCTTCCTTTACTTACTTTAGCTCTTCTGAAATTCTTCCTCCTCCAAATGTGCTTCAAGGATCCTTCCACATGAACACCGGGTAGACAAGTAGTGAGTGTTTCTCACCCCTCCCCTCTCCATAGAAAGACGAGCTGCCTCCATTGTAAAATAGCAAAATATAGGACATGTCCCCTATTGTGCGCAGCAGCCATCCAGCTCGGTCACAGTCCAGTGAGACACAATGTTCACCACAACGTGAATGTGTCCCTTTGACCTCTGTGGGGACTGTATTATGGCCGCAAATTGTGGGCCCCCAAATGGTTATGTGCTTGAAGCTTACACTGAAATCGCTTCTCAATTCTGTCTTACTTACAAGACAGAAGTCCACTGCAGTGTCTGAATACATAAATAAAAGAAATCAAAAATTACCCTGCCGTGTGCGTCTCTGGTAGTGCTTGTTTCCGGGTCTGCACCTGACAGGGAGTTCTGGGGGCAGAGGGGTCACCTGACTTACTTCCACCAATGGGGCATCAAAGGAAGTGAGGTGCCCCCAAGGAACTACTAGCGGGGCAGGCCTGAAAAATGGAAATACGGGAACCGGAACTAGAAATGGCTAAGCGTACATTCTTTATTTCCCACCACAGCCCCCGATTCCTGTAAAACCTTTTTAAAGTTGTATGAAGAGGGGAAGGTAAGCAGCAACTCATAAATCAAACTAAAGTTGAGAAAGCAGAATACAAATTAATCTCTGACGTTTTTTTGAAAGGTAAGATATACTTTACATCACAGTTTTAATAGTATTAGACAAGTCTTAATCAACCTTTCCAAATAAACCTTAAGTAAAGTCAATAATAATCAAACGAAAGAAGACATGTTAGACAATTCTTGCAAAGCAATCAAAAGAAATGCCCACATATTCAGTCAAGTAATTTGGTACTCACTAGACAAAGCCCATTACACCTGTCAGTGCCAATCTGCCTTTCTGCTTTCTATAAGCTTTGTATTAACAAATATAATTGTGTGTTTTATAACTTACCTTGCACCCACCGCTGACAGAATCTCTGTGTATCGCAGGGGTTGGGGCTTTGGTTTTGGATGCATTTCACATAAGACAACATTTTGACCTTGTCTGGCTGCAACTCCTCACTCTAATGAAATGCTTAGAAGCAGAGTCGATGTCAAGACAGGTGTAATGTATTCTTCGCAAAATGTCTTTAAGTGAACATGATGCCCTGGGCACAGGTTCTTTAATAAACATGTCCTTTCATTTTCTAATGTTGGCGCGTGTAAACACCTCTTCAACTAAATGGAAACCCTTAAAAGTTTAAATGAGAATAAATGACTATTAGAATTTTATCAAAAATGCACAAAAGTGCCTCTTCTGTGTCCTTGCGTGTTTTTATTGGCAACATCCAACTTTATTTGATTTATTTTCTAATAATTTATCGATATTTAAAGTAATTTTGACTCTGATTGTGTCACTTTTGGCTTTATTAAGTGTATAGTATCTGTCCAGTGTGACATTGTGGCGTGTTAGGAAGCTTTGGAATCTGTAGCTGTGTATAATTAGCCATGAACTTTTATGAAAGCATGTGATGGAACCACTACCCAGCAATCCAGGATAGTGATAGAATCATAATAATGATCTTCTGGCAGATGTGGAGTAATGGTCATTACAAAGGGGTTTTCCAGATTTAATGTCCAAGCAGAATGAAGTGAAAACAAGAAAGCAGATGCTGTCACTTCTGTTATTGTGCTGTGGCCTCCCATCACCCACCATCTCTGTATTTAAGAGACGACTCCCAGTGTCCTCATGAACAGCATAGGGCGCACCCCTAAAGCCATGGCCGGATTAAGGTAAATCTGTAGTAATATTACAGTCCCCAGCCAGCTATGATATAAATTCTCCCTTGTACCACACACACAAGCCACCTCCAGGAATACACTAGAAAATTCACAGCCCTTCAGTCATACATAGATATTCACAGCCCTATTTCTCTCCTCACCCTCCTCCTCTGTGATTTCCGTCCAGGCTGCACCCTGGTGTTTCGCCCAAGCAGGAAGTAGCATCCACTGATTAATGCTGCCACTTCTGGACACATAATTATTACCTGAAACAGTAGGGGAGATAATTAATTGGTATGTACGGCTGCTGCAGGTTTTGGCAGGATTTTCTGAACCTGGATTGGTGAGACCCTGGGCGTGTGCCCTGTGGACGTCTTTTCGCCTATATCCAGCGCTGACTACAACCTCAAGAAGAGCCTTTAAGTAAAAGTCAATAAATAATCAAAGAAGAAAATTTAGACAATTTCTTCAAAGCAAATCAAAAAGAAATTGCCCACAATTCAGTCCAATAGATTTGTACTCATGACAAAAGCCAATTGCCCACAATTCAGTCCAATAGATTTGTACTCATGACAAAAGCCATTACACCTGTAGTGCAAATCTGCCTTTCTGCTTTCTCTAAGCATTTGCATTACAATATAATTGTGTGTTATAACTTACCTTGCACCCTCACAGAATCTTCTGTGTAGTCCCAGGGGTTGGGGTTTGGTTTGGATGCATTTCATAAGACAACATTTGACTTGTCTGTGCTGCAGACTCCTCAGCTCTAATGAAAATGCTTAGAGAAGGCAGAAGGTGTAATGTATTCCTGCAAACTGTCTTTAGTGAACATGAGGTCCCTGGTGACAGGTTCCCTTTAACCAAAATATTTATCAGTTTTTCTAATGGGTATTTTGCGCGTGTGAACGTACCCTTCAACTACTTTTGGCTTATTTTGATAAAATTTTGGACAATTGATTGCATTTTCAGCACATGTGTGTTGGGTGACTGTACCAGCAATACCATCATTGCCACCACTGCTGATATCCCTGGACTGTGCCATGATCAGCACACAAAAAGGGTCATTTACGGAAACTGGTATATCTGGGGATTTTGGGACCTTATCTGTAAGAGAAATGGTAATAATCACTATGGGTAAAAATGTCTATTAAATGTGTAAAAAAACAACCTCTAAAACATAAAATGGAAACCCTTAAAAGTTTAAAATGAGAATAAAAATGTATATTAGAATTTTAATCAAAAGTGCCTCTTCTGTGTCTTGCTTGTTTTTATATTGGCAACATCCAACTTTATTTGATTTATTTTCTATAATTTATCTATATTTAGAAGTAATTTGACTTCTGATTGTGTCACTTTGGCTTATTAAAGTGTAATAGTATCTGCCCAGTGTGACATTGTGCGTGTTAGGAAGCTTTGGAATCTGTAGCTGTGTATAATTAGCCATGAACTTTTTACGAAAGCATGTGATGGAAGCACTACCCAGCAATCCAGGATAGTGACAGAATCATAATGATGATCTTCTGGCAGATGTGGAGTAATGGATATAATTAAAGGGGTTGGACTTCTGATTGTGTCACTTTGGCTTATTAAAGTGTAATAGTATCTGCCCAGTGTGACATTGTGCGTGTTAGGAAGTTTGGGAATCTGTAGCTGTGTATAATTAGCCATGAACTTTTTACGAAAGCATGTGATGGAACCACTACCCAGCAATCCAGGATAGTGATAGAATCATAATAATGATCTTCTGGCAGATGTGGAGTAATGGATATAATTAAAGGGGTTGTCCAAGCTTTTAATGTCCAAGCAGAATGATGTGAAAACAAGAAAGAAGCAATGCTGTAAAAAATCCAAATCATGAGAATGGTCAAACCATTTTTGCACCATTTTCCCTTGTGCTTGATTCACGTCTTTCACTGTTCCCCCCAATCGCTACTTTGCTTTGTCTGAAGCGTCACAGTGATACCAAATTGTTACGCTTGTTAATTTGTCAAACATTTCATACTTTTGGTGTCAGCTGGTGTGTGGTGCCTTTTTTACGGCTTTTGATGAGATTTACAATGTTTCATTTAAGGCTGTATTCCTTTTGTCAACTTTTTTAAAATTTATTATTTTTTTACGAATGGCAAAATCCATCATTAGTTTTAGCTGTTTTACTTTAATATGACTCTAGAAAAAACGGTTGATTTGTATTTTTTATTTTTTAGGGCTTTTTTTTTTTAAATAGTTTTTTTAAACGTTTTCATTCTTATTATTATTATGTTTTTTAGTAACTGGCTCCTATCAGCCCACAGTGCCTTGCCGGATTAAGCAGCAAAACGCCCTCTCTGTATGGAGAGGGCAAGCCCGGAGCACTCTCTATACACCCGCACACCACATGAACGTACTATCTCCCTCACAAACAGTGTCGTGTAGGTTGGTAAAGCTTAGAAGATAAGGAATATTATAACGTGTCTTCTGGAGTTAAAAAGAATTCGACTTTTTTTGTTATGAATGTTCTAGACGTCGGGATAAACCATCCCTGACTCACGTAATTTCAGAATATGAGTACATTTACCTTAGTTTCATTGATTTAATGCCTGATATACAGGACTATTAGGTTGGCCCCTTCCTGGGATTAGCTGTGTTCTATTATATGTTCCTCTCCCAGCTCTTCTTTGTCCTAAATCCTTATTTCTCTCAGTGTATTGATTTTTTCGAATTACTTATTGACTAGTCATCAATAAGTGTATTTAAAATATGCTGTTCATATTGAGATTTTTGTCACACCATCTGTCTGGCTGCCCTTTACAGCTTTTCCATTTTCTCTCCTCTGTCACATCTTGCATATGTTTTCTTGGGTGCTAATGTGTGTACGCCATGATAAAAAATAACATAAGAAACCTACCAATTTGCATTTTGATGCATTAGGACAAACCTACCTTCGATAGCTTAGCTACACTGCATGCAGGAGCTCTTCTTTGTTCATCACTGAGCTAAGTGGTTTCGCTGAAAAACACTTATAAAACATTCATGAATTGGGAAAGGACTTGGTGAGCATGGTCCCCCAGGCATGAGGGCTACCTCGATCAACACTGAGCTTGTAATTACAATGGAGTGCTAATCAAGCATGACTATTAACTGAGCTGGAATCACTCATACACAGCGGGGGTGGTGGCAGCAATCTTATTCCTGCCTTCATGCACAACACCAGATTACATCCTCCCTCTCTTGCAAGAAAAACCTCACGAGTTAGGAGAAGCGCTGCACGAGCCATAGAAGCGAACAGCTTCATTATCATAATTTAATATCTGTTTTAAACAGCAAAGAACCGCTCAAGCTCGCGTATAACAGATATACCTGCATCAGTGTAGCTACAGTCTTCTCAAGTATTCTTTCTTTTCATAATGCTCAAATCAATGAGTAGGGTTTCCTTTAATAAATTAATACATGTATGTTTGATGTTCTGTCATCCTATGTTGGTTTCCATTTCTAGTTTACTTAAAATTCCCCATGAATTCGTCTCAAATACATATGTTTTTGGATGTTCTTTTTTACACCTGCAACTGGGTGTTATCAGGGTCTCTGAAAACTCGGACCATTTGAAATGTACCATTTCTGACTTTTGAGACATGTCTTGCCACTAAGTATCGTCTCTAGGTGGTCCCAGATCCCACAGCTGCTAGGGAATCAAAACCTGTCATCATTTAGTATAATATATATAGGCCGCTGAGTCCCCTACTTAAGGGTACTTACATCGACCCTCTAGTAGACCAACTGGTGGGTCCCTGGACCGTCTGGTAAACCTGCCTGATCTTTTAAACTTGAGTTCCCCACAAACGCTGCAATATCAGTGTAGGTGTCTTTAGAAGCTTTACTTAGGATAATCCTATGGTCCATTAAAGCAAAAATTTTTGAAACTCCATGTCACTAGGGCTGACACTACGCCTAAATTCTGTTTGGAGTAAGTATGTGGCTTAATGCTTTTTAGCACCCTCAAGATTTAACATTTGTTTTCAAGTAAAAGTTTCTTTATTATCAATTGGCATAGAATACACCTTTTTAAATGTATTAATTTAGTGTACAATATATTTTGGTTTACGTCAAATCTGTTTTTGTGTTTTCAGACAGTTTCTGCATCCGAACAACAGCCTGAATAATGTTCTTTCATTTGAAAAGGGAGATGATCGATATAGAAAAGGTTAATCGCTGTCAAATAAATAATGCCATCACACTTTGCAATGTAGAAATAGATTATGATTTTATATGACATTTAACCAGCTGCCGTCTTCCTTAGTGGGAGTAGTGTCATTGGGAAGCTGTGATCCCATTACTTCTTGTATACGAGTAATAGTCTCATTACACGAGAACACAAAGCTGATTTTAATCCAGGGCTAATTAATAGCTTTCCTATAACAGCCTCATTTACAGGATTCCCGTTACTTTGCCATAACAGAACATGTGATGTATCGTATAACTGCTCAACATTGTACTTTTGAACGCTGGCAAACTTATACACAACTTGTGGAAGCGGAACCCTACACCTTATAAATTAAAAAACTAATTTAAAAAATAGAGAACTCATTGTTACCATGGTTTGAAGCAATATCCAAAATAGATGAGATGCCGACAGAGAAAACCTCCTAATGATGGATATTGGTGACATGCAATAAAATCACCACCACAACAAAAATTCAAGATGCCCACTTTTTTTTGACATCTGTGTCTCAGTGATTTTCACATGGCCCTTTGATTACTTTAAAACTTTTACTGATCCGTGCAAATTTTCTAAACCTGCTGTTATTTTTCACTGATGCGGGATTACCGAAGGCGATAGAAAAATTGTTTTGGGTCCTCAGTTCAGGTTTTATCACGATAGGCAGGAACTAGTTTATGTTAAAACTCTTATGTTTTCGATGGACAAACGGAGACAAGAAACAAACGACAAACCACGATGCCAGATACGAGAACCATCCCTTAACCCCCCTACTGTGGTCCATATGTCACTCCATACCAGTCCCCATATAGTATCACTAGCTCAAAACATAGTTCTTGATAGTCTTTGACATGTAACCCACTTAAAGCTCTGTGTTTGGAACCATTATAATCAGGGGCTAGCTTGAGTATCATGTGTCCCATACCTGCCCCTAAATCCACCTGCTGTATCATTATGTTGCTAACTCCCGAGGTAAGCTCCTAACATCCCAACCTTATCGATCATCTAAATAACTGACCCATGACCATCCCATTAACTGTCTTGAACACTCTGGAGCCTGATCTAAAGTGAGTTTCGTGACTATATCACATGATCAGACCACCTGTCAGAAACTAGCATCTAGAAACTCCAGGTGTATATGTTTTTCGGCAGGGTACAAAACGTCATTACCAATACTTCCAACTTTTTGCCAACCGAATTTCACCAGGTCTCAGACGTTTTTCGCTCCTTCGAGTGCATCACCACTTCCTAAAATACCACTGCCCTACTGCAAGCGTTATGCCACTATCCTCCACCCTACACCTAAATAATATTAACCCGTCACATTAACACCAACATGCTACCCCCACCCCCCCCCACCCATTCCTGCATCTCTCCAATCTTAGAGACCTCCCATTGTATGGATGCATGTCTTGTTGCACAATTTGAATTTTAAAATCCCGCGCCTAGTCCGAATCAGTCAGGTTTTCCAAATGGGCCCCCCCCCCCCCAATATGTTGTTGTGACTGCCCAAAATCCGATCGCATGGTGCCAAAAACCCTGTTAATGCGGTCGCACACTGGAAATATTGGGACACTCGACAGGAATGACTTTGTCTGACCCCTTAGTAAAGTGCCCCAATGGTTGGTGGCAGAGCTGAGAAATGCAGTGGAGGGCGAGGAGCCCTTTGCTCGACAGGCTGGTATACAACCCGTGTCTCGCAGGTAAGTTGTCATAATCCAAACATAAGTTTTTAAAGCAAACCTACCACTTAATGCGGTTCTCTACATCTATATGGAAAGCCCTTGTTAATGGCTATCCTTTAGTCCCGCAAAATTCTTTTATATATTTTTAATTGGCCCTAAATATGCAATATTTACTATGAGGGCTACCTGCAGTAAAGTAGGCCAGAGCTAAGGTCGCTAATTTCTTTCTTCTTGCAATTCACCTACCAACTATCTTCATCACAACAGCACGAGGACTGAGCAGCCATTCTGTGATCCGTGTTCTGAAATGCCGAGCGCAGACCGGCGGTTGCGCGCTTCGGCAACTGGAAACTGGAGCTACTACTGCGCATCGCATAGAACCACAGCTTCACGAAAGGCCATGCTCCTGTAAGGCAGTGCAATGAAGAGGCTCGTAGCAGAATCCGCAAGAAGCTACTGGGTGAGTGGAGAGTACCGAGCGTGTGGCTTTCGGTACGGATACTCCATGCCCAGTAGCCTCTTTATAAATAGTATATTAGGGCAATTAAATGATAATATTTGGGGGACTAGAGATTAGCCATAACAAGGGCCATCCTCTATATAGATAAGAACCTTCCACCAGGGCCTTTTAGATTCCTGATGTTTGATTTCTTTATCCACTGTTTGGTTATTTTTAATATCCATCTCTTACTGTTTTGCGAGCTCATCCTTGTTCCAAACACATTCTTCTTTTTGTTTTTGATCGAGGCTATTTTTATGTGTGAGGGGATTTAGAGTGGTCCTATCTTTATGAGGGTGATGGCCAGCCTTTTCATGTCTAATGAAATTGTGATTTTTCCCACAATAAAAAAAAAACAACTCATTTCAACGAAAAACTACAAAGTTTTATGGCTCTTGGCAGCCAGAGAGGATGCAAAAATGGAAAATCATCAGCTGAGAATCTAACAGATAATAACTAAAAATAAAAATATTTTGTTCGTAGTGCAAGACCAAACTCTTTCGCACATTCCAAGCGACCCCTATGGTACTTTGTGCATTGGGCTCATTCACTGAAAAATATTTTGTTGTAGTTAGTGTGGCAATATCATCTAAATGCTAATGTGTCCTGTTTATGGATTGGATACACTATTCTTATTTATAATACATGTAACATCTGTAGACTACTGCGGCTGGCTGACAACCAATCTTATCTAGTGTTTCCTGTACACATGGATAGATGAAGCATTTTGTTTTTTTTTAATGTTCCTTTCACTGTACATTGTGAAATTAAGGTAATTGTAGTTCCCACTAGATTTGTTTATGGGTGAGTTTATACGGTTTAGTACAAGATACAAGCGAAGATGGTGCTATACAACATAAAGGGGTATTCTTGTCTGGGCATTCACACTGTTAATTTAAATCATCATACCACCATTTCTTCAATTGGATGTTATGTAACATAAAATTTCCCATAAATGTAGTCATATGGCAATGTCCTTGGATATGACCACCGCTGCTGGAGCAATTGCACAAATAATCAATTCGTTTTTCATATAAAATGCCCAAGAGGTTACTGCATGTCCCAGCAGCCATCCTGTTGGTAATGAACGCTGAATCTATGTTGTGTCTGCGACACTAACATACAGACAGCCTGGCCACCACTGAAGAGTGGCATGGTGTCAGATCCAAGGCCGAACATCTTGTTTCTAGGGGGGCGAACATGACTATATTTTTAAGAATTTCTTTACAACACGTACATTATTTTTTAACATGCATTGAAAAAATGCGTATAAATATTTATGACAATGAATAAATGTAAAATTGATGCAAAATGAGATACTCCTCTCGTAAATACAATTAAGCTCAAATGGGCACCTAGAATCTACCAATGTACGCCCATGACCTATATACTGCTCCTTATCCTCCCCTCTCGACATACTAGACTCACCTCCTCAAAATGGCAATATAGGATCCTATCATGAATCCCGGGCTAGCACGTTGAGTGTTTCTCACCTCCCCCCAAGAGCGACTGCCTCATGTAGCAATATAGCCAGCCCTTTGTGCGAGCTCACCGTCGCGTCAATAGGCCATGTTCACCACAACGTGAATGTCTCCTTTGCTTCTGTGGGGACTGTATATGCCCAATTGGGGCCCCCAAAAGTTAGTGCAAGAGCTTACACTGAAATCGTCTTTCTTCTTAATTATGTTTACTGTTTACAACTTAGCAGTCCACTCGCAGTTTCTGAATATCATATAAAAAAATAAAAATTACCCTGCCATGTGTGCGTCTCTGGTCAGTCCTTGTTTCCGGGTCATGCAACCTACAGGAGTTCTGGGGCAGGGAGGTCCCCTGACTTTTCCACACATGGTGGCCCATCCAACAGGGACAGGATGAGGTGCGCCCCAAGGACTACTAGCGGGGCAGTCCTGTAAAAATGGAAGGGGGAAACCGGAACTAGAAATGGCTAAGCATACATTCCTTTTTTCCCCCACATCCCCCGATTTCTGTTAAACCTTTTAAGTGGTATGGGAAAAAAAGGGGGGGGAAGAAAGGTAAGCACAACTCATAAATCAAACTAAAGTTGAGAACGCGAATACAAATCATCTCTGACGTTTTTTGAAAGGTAAGATATACTTTACTCACAGTTTTAATAGTATTAGACAAGTCTTAATCAACCTTTCCAATAAACCTTTAAGTAAAGTCAATAAATAATTCAAAACAAAGAAACATTTTAGACAATTTCTTCAAAGCAATCAAAAGAATGCCCACATTCAGTCAATAATTTGGTACTCACTTGACAAAAGCCCATTAACACCTGTAAGTGCAAATCTGCCTTTCTGCTTTCTCTAAGCTTTTGTCATTACAAATATAATTGTGTGTTATAACTTACCCTTGCCCACCCAGACAGAATCTGCTGTGTATCGCAGGGGTTGGGTTTGGTTTTGGAATGCATTGTCATCGACAACACTTTTGACCTTGTCTGGCTTCAGGTACTCCTCAGTTCTAATGAAAGGCTTAGAAGGCAAAGTGTCAGACAAGGTGTAATGTATTCTCCTGCAAAATGTCTTTGTGAACATGAGGTCCCTGGGCACATGTTTAATAGAAATGTCCCTATTAAAGTGTGTAAAAAAAACACCTCTAAACTAAATAGGAACACCTTAAACAGTTTAAATGAGAATAAAATGTACTATTAGAATTTTAAATCACAAGTGCCTCTTCTGTGTCTTGCTGGTTTTTATTGGCAACATCCAACTTTATTTGATTTATTTTCTAATAATTTATCATATTTAAAGTAATTTTGACTCTGATTGTGTCACTTTGGCTTATTAAGTGTAATAGTATCTGCCCAGTGTGACATTGTGGCGTGTTAGGAAGTTTGGGAATCTGTATCTGTGTATAATTAGCCATGAAACTTTTACGAAAGCATGTGATGGAACCTACCCAGCAATCCAGGATAGTAGACAGAATCATAATGATGATCTTCTGGCAGATGTGGAGTAATGGTAACATTACAAGGGGTTGTCCAGATTTAAAATGTCCAAGCAGAATGATGTGAAAACAAGAAAGAAGCAATGCTGTACCTGCTGTTATTGTGCTGTGCCTCCCATCACCACCAGTCTCTGTATTTATAGAGAGACTCAGTTTAGTGAACATGAGGCCCTGGAGCAATGTTTAATAGAATGTCCCCCCCCCCCCCCTATAAATGTGTAAAAAACCAACCCTCTAAAACATAAATAGGAAACCCTTAAAGTTTAAATGAGAATAAATGTATATTAGAATTTTAATCAAAGTGCCTCTTCTGTGTCTTGCTGTTTTTTATGGCAACATCCAACTTTATTTGATTTATTTTCTAATAATTTATCTATATTTAGAAGTAATTTGACTCTGATTGTGTCACTTTGGCTTATTAAGTGTAATATTATCTGCCCAGTGTGACATTGTGCGTGTTAGGAAGTTTGGGAATCTGTATCTGTGTAAATTAGCCATGAAACTTTTTACGAAAGCATGTGATGGAACCCAACCCAGCAATCCAGGATAGTAGACAGAATCATAATGATAGATCTTCTGGCAGATGTGGAGTAATGGTATCATTTAAAGGGGTTTGTCCAAGATTTAAATAGATCCAATGTCGAATGATGTGAACAAGAAGAAGCAATGTCTCATTAATCGCTGTTATTTACGTGGCCTCCCATCACCACCAGTCTCTGTATTTATAGAGAGACTCAGCAGTGTCCTCATGACCATAGGGCGCACCCACTAAAGCCAGGGCCGGATTAAAGGTAAATCTTCATAGTAATATATACAGCCCGCCAGCTATGAATATAAATGTCTCCCTTGTAACACACACAAAGCCACCTCCAGGAATACATAGAAATATTCACAGCCCTTCAGGCATACATAGATATTACACAGCCCTGATTTCTCTCCTCACCCTCCTCCTCTTGATTTCCGTCCAAGGCTGCCCTGTTGTTCAGCCCAAGCAGGAAGTAGCATCACTGAGTAATGCTGCCACTTTCTGGACATAATTATTACCTGAAAAGGAGGGGAGATAATTATTGGTATGTAACGGCTGCTGCAGGTTTGGCAGAATTATTCTGAACCTGGATTGGTGGAGACCCTGGGACGTGTGCCCTGGGAGTCCTCCCTATAATCCAGCGCTGACTACAACCTCTGTGTAAGCCTTACCCAGGCCAGAGCCCGGACCTGGAGCCGGTGGACTGGACGTGCTGCAACAAAGGAATTGAGCTGAACTGGGACTGTTTGGAAAATATTTAGCATGTATGGTTCCCATATTTCTGAGCAATGCTGATCTTCTCTTAGTCTGCTGTTTAAATAACCACTGCCGCAATGAGGAGAAACGCATAAATAACATTTTATTAGTATTGGATTATCCTCTGGTCTAGGAATAGAGTATATCTCTGTACTGGAAGACCAAAAAAACACATTCCCAGGTGTTTCTTATCTACTGCACATTCCTATGAATAGTTTTCTCTAAAACGGTGTACATGAGGATGTTCTTGTCCCACATGTGGTCCATTCCTGTAGGACATTACACTCGCTTAGTAGTAACAATTTTTCACATTTCAAGTAGTAATCTGAGATTTTACTTGTTGCATTGATCATGACATTATCACAATGTATTGTACATGAAGAGTTCTAAACTGAGTTTGACTCTATATATGGCTGTATGTAAATCTGGTAAGGGATGTGTAGGGAGTTTTTTTTAAAATTTTCGTTTTATATTCACCTTCTTTTATAACTTATAAAGATCCCACTAGACCAGTGATGGCTAACCTATGACAAGTGCATCAGAGGTTACTGGTGACACTCAGTGAGCTGACAGCATTTGGAAGTGGGACAACTTTCTTGCTGAAAGTGCAGTACACTGCCCTTCACTAACGGAGGTAAGATTCTACTGATCACCCTGATCAGCAGGAGAGTTGTCCTGCCTCGGGATGCTCATGCTGTCTGTTTGCTGCTCTGGTTTCACTACCTGACAGTGTCAGAATCTAACTTTAGGGAATGAGTGGAAGCCATCTTACCTCCGTAAGTGAAGGCAATAAGGAATTGATTGCACTGCAATGGAATTTGCATTTGGTTGGAACAAAGCACTCTTTCTAAATTCACCCGTCACTGTGCTGTGCTGTGGTCTTCTTTGCTACATTGCTACTATAGTCGTCTTACTGGCCCTATAGTCATGTACAGTACTTTACTGGCAGTGGCAGATCCTTAGATTTGACTGGAGTGGCAGCACACATGAGCAACCTATTACTGCTTTTACATAGGACTCGCCTTTTTGTGATCCATAGAGATCCCAAAACAAGACCTTATTGATAAGGCAGCTTTAAGACAGTAACTTATCTTATAAATATAGAATATTTTTACATACATTTTATAATTTTGTTTGCTTCTATGTACTGCAGTGGGTGGTTTCTGGAAAAAAAAAACAACCCTCCTTCTCTTTCTGACATCTGATTTTTCTGAGAGTCTTCTCAGTAAACCTTTTGTTAAGAATTACCAATATATATGAAGAGAGCGATTGAGCCTATACATCCACTCACATAACATGGGACTAGGGACACAGCTCTGCTTAGACAAAGGTAAACTTTGTTCTAACTTATCATTTTTTGAAAAAGCCAGTTTTACTATAAAAACACTTTGGCAATTTGCCCACTATTCTCTATGGGGACATGCGGGAGCCAGAAAAGGGCTCCTGATGACAGGTACCCCTTAAATGTGCCGTTCCAGTACAGAATGTCCTTCCTAGAAAATTTGATTGAGACATATCTATTAGACCAAACATCTGTACGGTATTCTCTACTTCACATCCTGATAAATAGGAAATGCAAATTGATGCAGACAAGAAGGCTCCGTTTACCAGGTGACTGTCGTGTCAAATAAAAGCTTTGAGGAGCAAAATAATCTCATGCTACAAAGCCAATCCTGTTATAGTTCATAGATTCCAACAACCAGCTATAAAGTTATAATCAAGGACCTTAGACTCTTCTATATCAAATCCAAGGAGTTTGGGCCTCAAAAAGGCCAGTGAAATAGGTAACGGACCACATAGTTAATGTTTCCTATTGGTGTTTGGTGTGTGTAGGTGGGGAAAATAATGCCGTTATATCATCTGCCTAGCAGACTCCTGGGAAAAGAAATGATAAAATCAGGAATTATACCTTTGCCCAGGATTGTCCATTCCCCCTTCTCACATGATCAGGATAAGGGAGAGCCAGAATGACCTTCCAAAAATGACTTTCCAAAAATGACTCCTGGAGATGCAAATTAGGTTTGCAAATTAGGTTTTGTTGGTTCCCCACTGTGAATCTGATGCCAATTAGTAAAAGGTTTCTATTTTATTTTATTCATTCTATTTTTTTTTCCTTTTGTAAGCACTGGACTTTTGCATATTAAATCAATGATAGGGACTTACCTACTTTTTTCTCTATATGCATGCCCATAACTTTGAGGAGGTAAATAACTACTAAATGTTACCCTGCTATATGCTTGTAAGCAGTGTTTGTCTGGGGGTACTTGTACAGCCCCAGCGTAAAAATGGGTGGGGGCAAGGATGCTGGTGCAGATATTTGACTGGCCCTTGACAGTCACATCCAAACTCATGTGTTGTGCCCCTCATGGTGACACATGTTTTTCTTTAAAATGGAAAGATTTGAGTATAGAAATTAGATTTGGTTAAAAAGAATAGATTTGATGAATGACATGGGAAGAGAAATTTTAGCAGCAGCCACTAATCAAACAATGATCTTCTTCATCACTTGCAATAACATAATTACACCATAAAGTGATTTTTTTTCTTGCTTCCTTATTTACTAAAAATAAGACATTAATGACGACAATAAATCAACAAATGCAATGAATCCTTGCCAATTCCCAGATTTAATCACTGTTTTGGGCTAAAAGCATTATATCCATGAAGAGGAAATGAATGAAAGCAATATTGTCATAAATCAGCTTACATACCTATATATCGCAAATAACTAGATTAAATAACACATGAATGCACATGAGAAATTTAGTATTTTACAAAATCCGGAAACATCTTAATGTAAGCTGTTTTTTTTTAGGAACACAATTCCATAATGTATAGGAATACAGTCCTATTGATCCATATGATTGTTTGTACTCTGTAATGTGATATTATATTTGTATATTTCCCCTATGATCTGTAATTATTATTATTATACAGCAATAAACAACATAATATTACAAGCTTTGTCTATGTAGTCATTTGGTTTAGGAAAGCTCCTAGCATAATACAGATATATAGGTTTTTTTTATATTTTGGTTTATTCTGCTTTCAGCTTTGAACTCCCTGCTGTTTGCTGGGTGTCAAAATTACACTGACATCTGCCAATACCGGTGATGTTGAAGTCGCTTGCAGCAAAACAGATGAGCCATACCACAGAGAGAGCAAAGCAATGAACTGACCACAGCCAGGGGGTCATTTATTTTTGGCTACCACTGTGTTGTGCAGAGGAAAGCTGTGAGCTATCTTTATACCGGGCCTCAGGCCGTTCTTTTCATGTATTATTTTGTTGATCTCAATAGACATCTTTAGAAAACTTCCTTTCCATTGAGTCATAAGTAAAACTTAATTTTTATAAAAGGATGAAGTTTCTAAGCTAAAGTTTTCTTCTGATGACTCAAATGCAATGAGCTATTAAAATAAATCTACCACCAGGATGAAAGATTGTAAACCAAGTACACTGACATACAGGTGTGTGAACAGGATCTTTTCTTCTTTTATCTTATTATGCCCAGGCTTTTAAGAAAAAAAAGGCTTAAACAATTATGCAAATGAGCCATAGGGGCCCCATACTCCATTAACACCTATGGAGCCTGGAGCACCTTGGGCTCATTTGCATAATTCTAAACACCTTTTATTGTAAAAATCAGGGAATAAGAAGCTAAAAGAAGAGCAGATCCTGCCACAGGGGAGCACACTCCAGTATGTCAGTGTGCTTGGTTTACATTTATTTATCCTGGTAGTAGGATCACTAAAAAAACACTAAAAAAACAGACGCAATGGGGGACATTAATCATACGCAGGCGCTCAACGTGACAACTTATGATGTAACCTTTGCCCGGTCTCCCAATGAATCCATCAGTGGACTACGCTGGCATACAATCCTACTATAGTGAAGGAGTAGGGTAGGGAAGGAATGCGCCATCCCTCTCTGCTTCCCAGTGCACCCTCCTTCACTTGACTGGATATAGTCATAATTCCTGGTGGTTAGCAAGGATTTGTGATTTTTTTTTCCGCGGTAGTTGATACATGGACGGAGTGACCCATCCTTTTTGGTCACAAAGAAGAAGCCTGCACCAGCCAGAGAAGAGGGTTTACGTATAAACCCACTCTACAGGTTCTCTTTGATGTAGTCCAAAATTGTTGTGGTTTCAGGCATAGAGATTGGGTACACCCAACCCCGAGGAGGAGATGTACCCGGCAGCAGATCAACAGGCAGGTCATAGGGACAGTGTGGTGGCAAAGTCTTGGCTTGCTTCTTCGAAAAGACGTCTCCAAAGTCCTGATAGCAAGCTGGAAGACCCTCCGGAGGCTTGGGGACCACAGAAGAGACCATGAGTGCTACTGGATGAGGAACCACCAAGCAGCGAGACTGGCAATCTGGTCCCCAATGAAGAATCTCCACTGTCTTCCAATTAAGCACAGGTGCGTGGAGCTGCAACCATGGAAGACCTAACAGGAGGTGAGACGTGGACCGGGGTAGCACATAGAAAGACAGTCTCTCTTTATGTAGTGCCCCGACTAGGAGTAACAAAGGCTCAGTGCAGGAGCGGATCAGAGTGTATTTGGCCGCTGACATAGGAGATGACCAGAGGCTTCTCGAGGCGGACCACAGGGAAGTGATGCTGGGAGACCTCAGAGGCATCTACGTAGTTCTCTGCAGACCCGGAATCCAGGAAAGCAGAAATCTGGAACTGAACACCTTTTCCTGAGCTGAGCAGAACGGGAAGGTACAGACGTGTAGAAGTTTGGAGCTGATTCGTTGAGGTCTATAAGAGAGGTTTCTATAGATGACCTGTGCAGAGAAATATACAAATCAGTTATTTAGGATGGGATAAGAAAAACATTGCCTCTTTAGGACAAAAGAGGCAATGGGGGTCATTTACTAAGGGCCCGAATTGCGTTTTTACGTCGGGTTACCCGAATTTTACCATTTGGCGCTGATTTTCCATGCATTGCCCAAGGTTTTTGGCGCACCCGATCGAATTGTGGCGCATCGGCGCCGGCATGCACGTGACGGAAATCGGGGGCGTGGCCATCGGAAAAACCCGGCGGATTCAGAGAAAGCGCCGTATTTTTTTTTTAAAATGTGTCGCTTGACACGCGCTTACCTTCACCCGGCCTAACTTGGTGAACTTCGGTGCACTCTGACGGACTTCAGCGCAGCAGCGACACCAGGCGCACTACCCGC